>DWCF01003403.1:0-19739 GCA_018230265.1 Delias oraia
CATAGAGAATGGGTAATTCATTCTCATTTTTGTATCATTGTGGGAAAAGAAATTTTATAAGTGAAACTTTAATTATCTAATCTAATTTAAATACATTTTCGGTGGAAATCGTGGGTTAAACATTTAAACATTACATTTTTATTTAAATCTCTGTGTCCCTTGCTTCCAAGCCCTTCAGATCCAAGATCGTCAGCAAAAAAATGTACATTACATCATCAACATCATCATTTCAGCCGTAGGACGTCCACTGCTGGACATACGCCACCCCTTCGGACCTCCATGCATACCCGTCGGAGGCGACCTGCATTCAGGGGCTTTTGTTTTGTTTACATAACAATTAAAACAAATAGATTTTTTCAACAGTTTATCTGTGAAATTGCTGTGCTAAATTCTTATATATACAGTTTATTTCCCCAAAAAAATCATGATTATTTCTTGGACACTTCAAAATATACAATAAATACATTTTACATACAAACAAGGTAAACTGTCGAAATTACATCACTTGAATCGCTATGCAAAAAGCAAAATACTCGGCAGCAGGCGAATCTCCTATATATTAAGAGAACACTGCTGCCCATGGACAACCGCACCAAAGTCCGCGCATTAATTGTGTTGCCGGCTTTTTACGCTCACTAAGCGAAACACAGTGAAAGTTTTATTTTTGACGGAGTTTAAATATTTTATTAAAAACCGGAGGCAAACAAACGGAGAGATAGCCATGCTGAAGCATATGCTGACGCACTAATTGGACCGGCTCACAGAATATTCAGCGTAAAACGGTACTTGTTCTGTGTTTCGCAGATTGAGTGAGTATATCGGAGGTCCTTGAGAGTGCCACTCAGGCGGCGTGGAAAGCCGGCCATACAAACAATTCGCGGAATGTGGCGCTGTTGTTCATGGGCGGCGTTGTTCATATAATATAGGAGACACACCTGCTCCGTTGTCCGCTTTAGCATTAAAAAAAACAGCAATCTCATCTACGATATGCTATCTGCCGATGGATACCCTAGCTTCACGGGTGCCTTACCGGCCTATAAGGATTAGGATAGGGTATAGATTACAGAATCGTTCAAAATATACAACATCGCTTGGTACTAAATTCAAGTGAACTTTGGAAAGTTGTTGTACATACTTTACGACACAGGCGAAGATAAGATGGCATCTACTCTCTGTACTATTTAAGAGTTAAGTGCGTCGCTTTATCGGAAACTGATAAACACCCGTGAACACTCTTCCTTTATATTGAATATTTAATTGAAATCGGATCTAATGAGAGATCGGCGGCTTTAAGAACTCTATTAACTTATACATTGGAATATATTAATGTGAATCGTCTTTTTACTTTTGGTATTCTTGAATGACGGATTTTAATGAAATCGAGAGGCAAATGCATAAGAGACTTCCATAGGATGCGCTGCAGTAGTGTGTGGATATGTTGCCGAACCTTTAGGAATAGGTACCCTCTTTTGAAGGTTCTCAAATCATTTGATCAAGATTTGGAAACACTTCTGCAGCTATTTCCATGGAATTATGGTAGATTATGACCTAAAAACGCTGAGTTGTATAGCGTTAAACATAAAATTTATAAGTATTAATCCAAACTCCTAAGAATAATACCCGAGATAAATGCGATAGACGATAAACGTTGCATACATGTATTCTAAGTAGACAGAATATTCGAAGAAACTCAGAAGAGTTATAATTTTTTATAGGTAATACAGTGAAAGCATTACAACCAACTTAGAGCCATAAAAAACTATTTTTTCAGTATTTGATTTTAAACTCTCTTTTCTAATGTGATACGCTTTTGTTTGATCCTCCTTCACCAAAATCAGTCCATAGACGGTGACGTGGGATTGTCACAAAGCTGAAAAAATATGCAAATTTATTTATCAGTTACAATATTTGCTCTACGACTTACGGAAGTCCAAATACAAAGTATCGAGAAAGGTCACTACTATTAAATAATGTATCAAAGCTAATCGCGACATATTGTTCAAGTCATAATATGAATTATGTAACTTACCACAGATGGTAAAGACGTGGAGAGTTCACTTTTTCAGACATAGTTTATGATTACATAGAAATTTATTTGGTAAGATATTAATCATACTTGTAGCTAAAATTTATTGAACATAGATGCTTAATACAGTTTCATATTTCTTTGGTATCTCCATGTTTTTCGTTATGACTGAGCGTTTTAAAGGTATATTGTCCCGGATACACCATGTCGAATCAGCTGCCTACGAATGTATTTCCAAACCAATATTTGGGGATCTTCTAAATAGAACGTACCCATCCTAAAAGGAAACACATCTGCGGCTAAGCAGAAACGAAGCTTGCAATTTTTAGTAAAAATATAACATTATAAATTATATCTTATTGACAAATATTACCAGCGTTTCTATAGTGATAAAATATGGAAATGCAGCCAGAATTTGTTTGCACTCTAATTTCAATTAATCAATTATATTTTGGTAAATATTAGAAATTTTAGTGTAAATAGATATCTATTTTAATAAAACTAATATTGTTACTGTTTATAACTCACGAACGAGTAGATTTTGATGAAATTTTGTATGGAGGTAGCTGATTTATTATGTTACTTTGTATTCGACTACGAGAAGAGGGTTATGTTTTAAATTTAACTAGTGTAAACTGAATTCATGGAAGTCCAAAGGGAGGCCTATGTTTAGCAGTGGACGTCTTACGGCTGAAATGATGATGAAGATGATGACTGTTAACTGGTGATCAATCAAAACAATTATAAAATCGTTTGGGATTTTTTAGGGCGAAGGATACGAATAGCTAAAATAAATGTAATAAATAAAATACATGGTAATTTCTTGAAATACAATCTTATTTCTCCAAAATAATTTTGTATGTATCGGTAATTTTACATCTGTGATTCTTAAGAACATGTCCGACAACTGCCTGCAGCCCATCGGCGACCAAGCTGTTTCAACCAGTTCGAAGCGCCGAACTAATTAATTCGCACAACAATGTTGCAGCTTCAATGAATTGAAAGGGAATTCTAAAGATGTGTGTAAATATCTATATAAAATTTAAAAGTTTTAATTGAAGTTTTGACAAAGCAAATATGTTATTGTGATTGTATATAAAATTTAAAAGTTTTAATTGAAGTTTTGAAAAAGCAAATATGTTATTGTGATTGTATATAAAATTTAAAAGTTTTAATTGAAGTTTTGACAAAGCAAATATGTTATTGTGATTGTATATATCTTTAGAATAGCTGGAGTATTTATGTGAAATTATTTGAAGTTGTCAAATTATCTTGTGTAAGACAAGAAAATTATATAATTCAATCTTAATAGTTTATGTCATGTACTTTGTAACTTAAAAAAGACTTCTACGTATGTAGGCTTACAGTCAGTAAGTGAATTATAGAAATAGATTGAAATATCCAAATTTCTTAAATATTTCAAAAATATAGTAAATTAATTACTACGAGAAATGGAATAAAGCAAGTGTTGCTGTTAAATAATAAGCACTTAATCAGATTTTTTACTAAGATTTTACATATTGAAAAATAATTGATACCACGAGTTCACATAATACTTGAAACGTGAAACATTACTTATACTTTTATTTAACTTTATTTTGTATTTTATTTTTATTTATTTTTTTAACTTTCATACTGAAATCATCCCTCTGTAGATAAAAAGCTTCTTACGGAGGTAGGTTATTTGAAGCTACGACATGAATCTTCACATTTCATCATTACTGTATACTTCAACAGTTCTATGAAATTCCCTTTATTATTGGTCCTTCGGAGGGCATTTTTTCTAGATCGCAACATGATTAACTAAAATGGAATGTTTTGTCAGCTATGTCCTTTTATTTAGAAAATTATATTGCTATTTCAGTAGCGTTCCTCAATCAAAGAAATCACTTTTGTCGTGAATTAGACCTCAAGCGAAGTACGATTTCGCACTTACGAATGACAATGCGGCATATTTGACCCTAATGCTTTTTACTGAAGCTAAATTAATCTAGTGTATTAGATTTTATATGGGTATCATTTTGAGACCTAAAACTAGATTTTTTGGAAGGGCTATTTGTTGTCGGTCTTACAGCAATAACAGCTTCACACGGTCTTTTGGGGCAAGCCATGTCGATACAAAAGGCGTGCGTCTGTATCGATTCAAATGCGGAGCAAGAAAAGAACGCGGGTCAACAGAAGCATAGAAGATGTAGGGAAAATGGGCTGTATTGTAATAGAACGTAATAAAATAAAGTTAATAAACTTTATTAATAAGTTGTGTAATGTGTCGTGTAATGTGTTCTGTGTTTTAGCGGTTTAACTTGTCACTGTTTCTTTCTAATTTCTGTAATGTAATAAGAGTGTGTTGTAATAGGACGTAATAAAATAAATAAAAGTTTTGAATGTTGTTTCTCCTTTAGAACAACCCAATTTCATTTTTTATATTACAACCACTAGAGTTTTTTTAAGATAAAACTCATTATACATATATTATCATTTTTCGACTTTTCTGTTCGGTTGAAGCAGTGTGTAGGTATTTTCATATGATACCATTGACATAGCAGTACAAAATTGTTCATTGTTCGAACACCACTTACAATCCACGGAAGCTGGCCACAATGTACCCATTATTTACTAACCTATTAAAGTGTTTTAATTATTGCCAACGGTCTTATAAGCCGGGAAGGATTTAAAAGGAATACTTGGCATTTTATGGGTTAGATCTTAAATAGTTTATGCACGGGCATTGGTAAAACGGAGTTTTCGATTGTTCCAATTACTCCGGACTAAACAGTGCTTAGTTGAAATGAGATATTTTTATTCAACATATATACAAAATAGCAGCTTGTTTAACGTCAAAATCAGTATACCGTCGGTACCAAACTAAGCCCACTGAGCCGCGTGCCGTCAACCCACCCGCTGGCAGCCCTGCTGGAGCTATGGGTGTCCATGGGCATAGGTTGTTTTTTTTTAATGCTATTGCGGAAAACGGAGCAGATGGGTCTCCTATATGATAACATAATACCGCCGCCCATGAACAACCGTGCTACATTCCACACATTGGTTGTGTTTCCGGCTTTATACGCCACATAATAAATTTAAACTTATTACATGTACAACGAAAGTTTAGGATGAGTTTAAGTTCTGTAAGCTGTGGTAGTGTAATGCCTCTTAGCAGGCGCGATGCAGGACCTTTCGAGTTGTTGGCATTGCGTGTTCAGTTTTATTGCCTTTCCATATGCGTGTGACAAACTTTTTGATATTAACAGAGTTCTTTAAAATAAGTATTACTTTAAATACTAAACTTGAAACAGTGTCTCAATCAACTTTCTCGTTGAAAAGAAAACGAAGGACAATCATATAACGATTTAACTTATATTTCACACATGGGAGAGCCACGCTGTATCATATGCTAGCGTACAAATTGGGCCAACTCGTCCGAAGTGATACCCCGGGCTCACAGAATCTCAGCAGAAACGGTGAAACCCTTAAAAATGCCACTTAAACCGCGTACAAATCCGGCAACACAACAAATACGTGGACTGTGCCGCGGTAGTCCATGGGCGACGTTGTTATCTTACCATATAGGAGAACCATCTGCTACGTTTTCCGCTATACCATAAAAAAAGTTAACATTTGTTGAATTTTTTCGAATTTGTGCTATAAATTTTACATGTTTTATTAAGTAAAATAATTGTTACTTCAAAATAGGTTAAATTATTACAGTTTTTTTATTCTATAGCAGACAACGGAGCTGCTCTGTCTTCTATACGGCAAGAGAACGCTACCGCCCATGAACAACGGCGTCACAGTCCACGCATGGATTGTGTTGCCGGATTTTTACGCCGTTTCACTCGTTAGCCCGCGCTATCACTTCGGACGCGCCGGCCTAATTATTGAGTCAGCATATGCTTCAGCATGGCTCCTCCACGGGTGAATTTAATAAAAAATAATTTATTTTAATAAATTAGTTCGGTACATATGGAGTTGGCGTTGTGTTGTACTGGCTACTATGATCTCACACTTCCACTAAAGATCTATTATTATTTCATGCTATTCAACAGCCATTCAAAGATAACTTCTAGTTATTTAACATATATTATAAGAGAAGTGTTTAGTGATGTTTATGTCCGTCTGTATGCGCGTCTTATACAGATGTCAAAACGGTAATAGAGTGTTTTGTGACATAACGGCGTGTGCACTAAAAGTTCGGCGCATTAATTAGGAGTCCGCTTTGTTCGCTGTATGGAGGCGCAGTCATAAAGACACGTTCGCGTGAAACAGTCATTATAGTAAATTTGTGAGAGATGCTATCTGGAAATATTCACGTACGCAACCCGCTATCCTTCGCTATTAGGGTGACCATATTCCGAATCATATTTTACATTTCGTTAATATTGCTTCAATGTTTCTCGCTCCACAACTGTGCTTTTTAAGGAATTATGTGCCGCGCGCTACTGCTCTGTGGAATCAGCTCCCTGCAGAGGTTTTTTTCATTCGGACAAAGGAGCAGGTTCATCTCCTATATGGAAAGTGAACACCGCCGCCCATTACCAACCGCGCCACAACCCGCGCATTGGTTGTGTTGTCGGATTTTTACGCCGGCTAAGGCACTTTTAAGGGCCTCCGATATCCTCACCCGCTCCACGTGCGATATGGCCTGCCTATTGCCACTTCAGCTTGCTAATTCGGCGGGGTATGTTGGTAAATTTAGTTTGTCTACGGATCTCCTCATTCCTGATTCGATCACGTAGCGAAACTCCGAGCAGAGCCCTTTCCATAGCTAGCTGAGCGACTCTGAGCTTTGAGATGAGGTCGATGGTGAGAGACCACGTCTCCGCACCGTAAGTTGTCCACTATACCAAAAAAAAATTAAAACGTAAAACGTCCTATCGCTTAAAGAAACCTTAGCCACAGTGAGTGGAGTTATTTAGCAATCTACACGGGCTAGATTGTAGATTCAATGCTAAAAATAAGGTGTTCCGGCATCAGAGATGGCTCGATTTCAACAACAGTTGTACCCTTCGACCCCCGTATCCGTACAGCTTAATAAATCGCTTTTAATTAGCTAAGTGTTGGTTTCTAGCTACTTTATACATCAAGTTTTTACGGTATATCTTGTAATTAATGGCCGGTCCGCATGGAAAGCGTATACGCAAATAGCTGGCAGTTACTAGGACCGACCGTTGGATTATCCTATGAATATGTAGGCGTGTTGCTAGTAAATAACTCGAACGAATTTGTAGACTACTGATAAGTTATAATAGGTGTGATTATATTTTTTTATAGTATAGGGGACAACGGAGTAAGAGAACACCGCCGCCCATGAACAACAACGCCACAGTCCGCGCATTGATTGTCTTGCCGGCTTTTTGGCCGCTTAGGCGGCACTTTTAAGGGCCTCCGATATCCTCACTCACTCTGCGATACATATTACAAGTACAGTTTCTCACTGAGCATTCTGTGAGGCTGTGGTATCACTTCGTATGAGCCGGCCCAAATTTTGCGTCACCATATGCTTCAGCATGGCTTGCCCACAGTCTGTGCAGTCTTCTGTGTTAACATGAGTCCAGCAGAAGTTGGAGGTGGCCATGGGATAATCCGCGTATTTTAGATTTCATAAAAATATGTCAGGTGTACCAAATTCTAAGTGTCTTTGCAGTTTCTCATTAAACATTTAGACATATTTTATAAATCTGGTTGGTCTTTACTATGGCTATGCTAATTCAAGCTCAAATGTTCCTATTCTGATAGCTTTTTCTAAGATCTGAAGTAAACTTTTATAAATATCAATAGTCTAATAGGTAATTTCAAGACTTACAAGACTCTTGCTGCAAGACCAAGACCAAGACTGGCAGTGCAATACCAACACCAAGACCAATACCAGGTGCATTAGCGCAAGACCAAGACTAAGCTAAATCTTGCATTTGGGCAACACTAAGATTAACTAATTAGAACAACAGATGCGGCAGTCGGGCGAGTGATCTCTCAAATCACTCTAAAAATCGTGTAGCGGGTAGTGTAATATCAGTTAGGATAGTCAATAGCTGTTTTTAATGACTTAATCCAACAGTAGATACGTTTCTTAGAATTATTGTTCCAATTTTCAGTGTATTGTAATTAAGAACGCACTTGCAAGGGACTCAATATGGCATAGTCCAAGGCTTACGCCGCGCCAATCCCCATTTACACGCTAGTACAGTTAGTTCACGCGGCTGTAAATCTACCATTACAGATAGAGGGAAACCGGGCGGGCCTATCAATACACAGCTAACAAATCGGGTTTCCATATTTCATCGGCGACATTTACGAATAGTAACAAAGATTAAATAATCTAAATATATCTGCTAACGGTATATAATATCAATGTTATGACAGTCATTGTTGGCTCTCGGAGTCTGGTTTGCGTGTGGCGACTTGAGCGTCTTACCTAGTAAATTATGTCTGCCAGCGATATTGTGGAATAAAATTGAAGAAGTGCTGGTTTAAACGTTAAATATGTTGGCTAGTTGTGGCCGGCGTCGGAACATTGCGATAAATCTCGGTACACTGTTATGCTCGTTATTCTAAAATTCAATATTTATGAGGTTGTTAATTTCATAGGGAATTTTGTTGGGGACGCGATATTATGTGGTATTAAATGTGGATGAGGTTTTGTGGGTATTTCATCGCAATGATAGAAAAGTGTACAATTTGATAGAGTATATATATCGCTATCGTTTCTCTGTAGAGTATATTTTCACCCATGAAAGAGCCATGCTGAAGCATATGCGGACGCATTAAATGGAACGCCTCGTCCGAATTGATACCATGGGCTCGCAGAATGCTCAACGTGAAACGGTACTTGTACTGCGTTTCGCTGAGTAAGTGAGAATATCGGAGGCCTTTAAAAATAATGCTTGAATGGCGTAAAATGCCGGTAACACAACCAATGTACGGCGCAGTCCGTGCATTGGTTGTGTTACCGGCGGTGTTCTATTACCATATAGGACCTCCTCCGTTGTCCGCTATACTACAAAAAAATTATATCGTTCCTCTATAGAGAAACTATAACATGTAATAATAATATATATCTTATAATAATATATTTAGGAATTCTTTAGCGCTATTATATATTCGCTATTATATTTCACTATTATTCTTTATTTATTTATTATTCTTTATTTTTTTTTATATCGCCATAGTGTAGATTCATAAAGCAATTTTAACTAAGACGTCATTCATTGCGGCATAACAAGTAAACAAATAAATCGTGCCATGTACATGCGGAAATGTGTTCAATAACAAATAGGTTTCAATTGTCAGGCGCTGAGTTAGGGGCTCTTGCGTGGGTTCGCTTCACACGGCTTCGCTTTCACTATCGAACTATTCTAATTACTTTTTTTGATTACTGGTTACATATGCTATGCATAGCTTCATCTGTTTCACCTCTATGTTTATCTTCATGCAACTGAGCGTTTCTAAGGTAATTTAGCTAACACGCGCCCTTTCAAAGAGCTAATATGCTTTTTGGGTCGGGGTTTGAACCCTATATTGCTTCATCGCAGGCTTATAAAAACACTTACCTACGATGCTCATACATACCATATAACATTTTGCACCCGTGGGAGAGCCATGCTGAAGCATACGCTAACACACAAAATAGGCCGGCTTATCAGAAGTGATACCACGGGCTCACAGAATACTCAGCCTGAAACGGTACTTGTACTGTGTTTCGCTGAGTGAGTGAGGATATCAGAAGCCCTCAAAAATGCTCCTTAAGTGGCGTAATTAGCCGGCAACACATCGAATTCGCGGACTGTGTGGGGCGGTTGTTCATGGACGCCGGTGTTCTCTTGCCATTTAGGAGACCCACCTACTCCGTTGTCCGCTATATTATAAAAAAATAAGTGTTCCGAAAAGTGTGTACTACAGCACACTGGAGCACCTTCGTCGTTAATTGGCGTGCCTCGGAAAGCTTCTCTTATAAAATTATTAAGTAAAAAGTAAGAGTAAGAAAAATACTCGAGAAAAATACATATATTATATACATTCACATTATTGTTATTTTTTCATTGTTTTGGTACTTAATAAATATATGTTGATTAATAATTATTTCAATTTACATAAGATGTTTTTTGTCTTTAAAAAATTACCTTTTCCTATATGTACCTTGAACAAAACAAACTTAGGGAACACTGCCATAGAACATTCTTATATATTCCAAATATTGAATTACACCGACCGATGTGGGTACCCTCTGAGTGTTATGAATCAATCATCACACCCGAGAAGGTTTTGTTTCGGTAAAAAAATTAAAATAAGACAAGTGTTAATATATTTTTCGTGTTCCCTATAATGAATGGCTGTCAGATGGATTGTTTTTATTGTCATCCTGCCGAGTGTCAAACAATTTATTAAATCGAGTTTTGGACGTTTATTTGCGAACACCTAAAGCACGACCTTCTCAATGTTATCTTAATTTGATTTTAAATACCAAATCGCCTGCAAATTTTTCTACACCGCATTAATGAGATGTAAGCCGATTCTTTAGATCTACGCATGTGGTCTTATATAGGTTAATATTCTTTAAATTTACAAATGTTCTACAAGTTGTACTCGCCGATGACACAGGAATAAAAGCCGGCAACACAACGGATGACATAACGTCCGCACGTTGGTTGTATTGCCGGCTTTTTACGCCACTTAATCGGCATTTTTAAGGCCATCCGATATCCTCAATCAAAGAAGCACAGTAAAAGTAGCGTTTCAAGTACAACTACCATTTTACGGTGCGTATTCTGTGAGCCCGTGGTATCGCTTCGACCGAGGTGACCCAATTAGTGCGTTCGCATATGCTTCAGCATGGCTCTCCCACCAGTACTATTTGTTGAAGTTTTTATCGTTAATACGTATGTTTGTCGTTCCATAATTGAACGTTTTAATGCATGTTGTGCCGCGCACTGTGCTATTTTCCAACCAATACGACTTGTGAACTTTAAGAAAAAAACATACATATTCCTTATAGGCTAGCTACGCACCCGTGGCTCTGCAAGGCCTAAGGGTCACCTGGGCGGTGGACCGCTTACCCTGAGTGAGCCTTTGACATTTGCCAATGTTTCCATTAAAAAAAATAGTAATATAACTCTTACAATTAAAACGAAACTGAAATAGCAGCAATATCTCAATCAGCGAATAAGTCAGTAGTCGTAAAGTAAATTTTTGTTACGCAGCAAAAAGCGCAGCAAAAAGGAGTGGTCGTCGCACAATAAATAGAAGCGAGCTAATGTTTTATGCAAGTTGGCATCGGGCTAAATGCTTCCCGATTGATGCACCCAGCCATCACATAACGTTCAAAGTGTATGGTGTTATATTAATCATACAGGATTTATGGCCACTGTAAATGGTTCGAGAACTAGATACTGTCGCATTATAGCTGCAATGATTGTTATCAGCAGTTTTCTCATGTTAACATCGGTACGAGTGTAACTTACTAATATTAACTCGAAAGTATGGATGGTTTTCACCCGTGGGAGAGCCATGCTGACGCCTTAATTTGGGCGGCTCGTCCGAAGTGATACCACGGGCTCACAGAATACTTCGAGTGAAACGGTACTTGTACTGTTTCGCAGAGCGAGTGGGGATATCGGAGCCCCTTTAAAAATGCCACTTAAGTGGCGTAAGAAGTGGGCTGTGGCGTGGTTGTACATGGGCGGCGGTGTTCTCTTACCATATAGGAGACCGCCATAGAATAAAAAAATGGATGGATATTTGTTACTGTTTTACGCAAAAATGACTCAATCGATTCTTATGAAACATTGCAATAATATAACTCATTTACCTGAATAACATAAAGGCTATGATTTATTATATTTTTTCAATTGGCCGAAATATAATAAAAAATTTAACTTAATAACTTTAACAATGCACTCGCGACCTAGCAGGGGCAGGGTGTGTCCATGGGCGGAGAACCTTATCCTAGGTTAGCCTCTCTTTTTTTATCTGGCTATTTTCATTTAAAAAAAACGACAATGTCGGTGTATGTAAAATTTAATACACTTTATCGTTACATTAATTTGCATTTTAAACCTTTTTGAGCCACATACCATTACTCTATAGAATCAGCTTCCCACAGTGGTATTTCGAAAAGAATACGACTTGGGACCTTCAAAACAGAGCGTATCCTTTAAAGGCCGGTAACGCATCCGCGGACTAACTGCAACTAGAGTGGTGTATTATTCCGATTGTTTAGTTTCCCATTTTTGTTATGTTAATAAATTCATAATAAAATGTTTTTTATATAAAGGATCAACTAAATAAAAGATGTTTTAATGTGTAATTTGTGTACATTTATAATTAAATAAAAGTCATAAATGTTTTTCATAGATCATTTTGTAGATATCTTGTTAGGCTGTTATGCAAATAACAGCAGTTAGCTGAAAGTGGAACGTAACTCGATAAGTATTGGTGTCGGTAACCGTATTGTCGCCGTTCCTTTTGAGTTTAAATACTCCAGCTATAATTTAACTGAATCGTGAGCTCAACTATCGTATTTTTCCTATATCGTAAACAGTTAAATGCATTTAATTTATTTTTAAGCATGGAGGACAAAGTTTCGAGCGTTACAGAGGAAATTTAATCACGCCAATATTGAATCAAGTCTTTTTTTCTTTCTTTTTATAATAATTACTTTTAATTAGGTACTTAGGATAAATGATCCACCGCTCATGGACGTAGCACTGGCAGTTATTATCCCCATTCTATGGTTAGTTTTAAGCATAGTCTATTCGGCAGTGCGCAGAATTACTGATAAAATTCACAGTAATGTAATACAACTCAAAATTAATAGTATGTTATATATATTATATGTATATTATATTAATAAATAGTAAATAACTTATTAATAAATGTTCGGCTAAAAGGCAATAGGTGAATTCTTGTAAAAAACATAATAACTCAAGTAAGACGTAATTGTATTGTTGAGTAAGACTGCAAATTGATGAAGTGAGCGTTGAATGATGGCCGCCCATTTGAAAACGTGGCAGTATTGGCGTTTGCAAATTGTGTTTATTCCGCCTGTCAGCTACCGATGCCTTAAGTAGCACTTAGACTCATGAACTCAACTACGACATAAAAATCACCTGTTAATCAAAATACATAAAATTAATAAATTTGTGTTTTTTTGTACATTTATTGTATGATTTTGTGGATGTTGTAATGGAAAACGAAGCAAATCGGACTCCTATATGGTAAGAGAACACCGCCGCTCATGTACGACCGCGCCACAGTCCGCGCATTAGTAGTGTTGCCGGATTTTTACGCTGTTTAAGCTGCATTTTCAAGTGCCGATATCCACACTCATTCAGCGAAACACAGCACAAGACTACAACTATATTTACACGCCGAGTATTCTGTGAGCTCATGGTACTCTTCGGACGAGCCGGTCCGAAGACTCACCAAGGATAAGCGGTTTTCTGCCCGTTGTTCGTTTTATAATATAAAAGGTGAAGTTTTGTTATTCTGGTCTATAAATTTCTTAACAATGCACTGCAAAACAATGTTTGTCGGCTCAGCTAGAAATAATTTTATAAAATTCAGACTCTCAACATAAAAGTCAGACTCAAGGTCATAGTTTCAAGGTCCATTATAGTTCTAAGATTTCCGGTCGAAATTTATCTACCTCGAATCCCCCCAGAGGGCTCGGCCCTACACTATGCTTAGTATTTTCTGTGAGCCTTATTACAATGGATTAAAGTTGAAAATAAAACAAAAAGTCGACAGTACTCGGTTTATTAAAGCAGTCATGTGAGAGAGAAGGCAGATAATAGGGATGTATTTATTGTAGTAAAAATGTTAGGGCATTTTTGTGTAACAAAATTTCATATATGTATCTATATTATATATTTTACTACCTTGTAGGTAGAAATAACTTACAAATTGCTTTTATTTAATTCAATTTATTATTAAATTAGTAATTACAATATAAATGTTTTGAAATTATCTATTTTTAGAACCTTTTTTCTATAATTTTAGAAATAAAGTGTTAATAAGTTATTTATGTGTATTTTAATCAGAAAGAAACTACATTAGTCAAATTTTAACTGTCTTGGTTGATTCAGAGTTTCTCAAATTATTTCGTTTAAATATATTGAGTGTGACAAAAGTAGACTTAAATTGCCTTTTAAGAATCCTATTATAAAATAGGATAATTGTAAATGCACATAATATTAATCACTGGTGGATTATAATAATTTTCAGCATATACCTGCTCACATAATACCAGCGTCACTCAGTACTTGTTATGTGTGTTCGTTGAGTGAGTGAGGATTTGGGAGAGTCTTGAAATTATACCACTTACGCGACGTAAAAAGGTGGCAAAACAGCAAGCGCGGATTGTGGCGCGGTTGCTCATGAGCAGCGGTAATTTTTTACTATAGAGGCTCACCTGCTCCGTTGCCCGTTATACCATAAAAATACCACCGATAGATTTCTGGATCTTTTTGTTGTTATAACCTGCGATACAGTTAACTGCGATACTACTACTACTACAAAATAGTAGAAGATTGTTTAAATATCGACACAACCCATCACTACCGTCCAGATGGCGTCGAAAGCGGCCGACAAGTCGATTTAAACTCGCACGGAATCCAACTCTCGCGTCGCCTCCTAAGTTCCTAACCGCTCTGACGCATGCGCGAATGTTTCCCGCGCCTTCGCTATTGACCACTTTATAAAACCTTCAAATCACCCAAATAAGTATAAACATTTTTATATGGTATAGCGCGCAACGGAGCAGGCGGCTCTCCTATATGGTAAGAGATCACTGCCGCTTTAGGACAATCCACAATCCGCTTTTGCTGTGTTGCCGGCTTTTTACGCCGCTGAAGTGTTATAATTTCAACAGCCTCCGACATCCTCATTCAGTCAGTGAAACAAAACTAGTACTGTATCACGCTGGTATTCTATGAGCAGGCATTTGCTGTAAAATATAATCCACCAGTGATTAATATTATATAAAGCCGCTTTTACGGTAGAACGATTGAACAACGATTCCCGTGATTGTAAGAGATCACCGGCCATGATAACTTTGGTATGGTAGTGCTGCCGACTGTTTTCGTAGTAAGTTACATTTACGCGCTTTTGGAAACGCTAGTATTCTGTGCGCCAGAGGTCTTCGAACAAACCGGCTCGTCCAACATGTAAAGAAATATATATATGTAAAGAAAAGTTTCTTTATTTTATCTGTATGTTAATTAACGCGCGAGTCTGTGGGGAGAGATAACTTATTAGATATTCATACGTGGCAGAGTCAAATTAATAAGACAACATTTTACAATTTCAAAACAGGAAATTGATAAATCATATTAAATAATGATAGTGTATACTTAGGTGTCGTTTCTTTGTTAACTGAGCAAGACAACAGTTTGTTATTATAAAGATATCCCGATATAGTCTTACATATGTAAAATATGTAAGGGTTTTATTTTTGGTTTTTTCAAGAAAATAATAGCTCAATTGCGTTTCTCGTATAATGACATCTTGTCAAGTGTTGACATTTAGGCTTTGTCAATTCCAGATAACAGTCTTACTAAAGCGTCCAAGGTTTTCTCTACAGATATATTTGTAAATATATTTTTAAAAGTTATCTCTAGTATAAAATACCAGATAATACTTAAAGGCGAAATATTTCTCTATTATTAATTAATCTTCAACAACCAGTACTGGAACCTGCGGTCATTATATTCTCATCAACATAGACAAAAACTATCATACATTATAAAGTATATATTTCTTTTTATTTTGATATGTTAATTATAGTCGAGATATCTTGAGAGCCTCGTAGCTTAATGGTTTTAAAAGTGTACCGGGTAAGTGTATGAAGCGAGAGGTCTCGGGTTCGAATGCCGGTCCGGATAATTGTAATTTAATTTATAATTTATTCGGTCTCTAGAAGGGCCTGGAAGTGGCCTGGCGAGTATCTTAATACTGTCACACCCGTGGGAGAGCCATTCTGAAGCACATGCTGACGCACTAATTGGGCCGGCTCGTCCAAAATGATAATGGCCTCACAAAATACTCAGCGTGATACATTACCTGTATTGTCTTTCGTTGAGATGATACTGCAAAATCATCCAAAAAAATTAGCACGGCTCTTCCATTAGTACAGAACGTTAATCATTTTAAAATCCACGTAAAAGTTGAAGGTCATAGATTTAAAATAAGACAATGGATATTGACCGGTTCGTTTGGAGATCCGAGGCGTGAATTGTTCGACACACAACACTTGCTACTGTACACGACTCAAGCGTAGCCCAGCTTCGAGTTCATCCGACTCACAATAAGGAGGTTTTATAATCCACTAATGTTAAGCGCGAAAGTTTGTAGAGTATTCACCAGTGGAAGAGTTATACTGAAATATGTTTCAGGATGACTCATCTTGCTGATGACTGTAGCAAATTGGCCGAGTTCGTCCTAAGTGATACCAAGGGCTGTTCTGTTACCATATAAGAGACATATCTGCTAAGTTCTAAGTCGCTATACCTTAAAAAATGTATGTTATATTTTCATGCAAAAACTACTAAACAGATTATGAAACTTTCACACAAATTGCAATAATATCTCATATATGTTATAACATATAAGCTGTGATTTTGAGACTATAAATTGGCCAAAATATAAAGAAAAGTCACTAAATAAAATCTTAATAAAAATCTCTGATGTGAACAACAAATGCTCTAGCAGCGATATCTGCCGGGCTTTGGTGATGCCGACATACGTAATCAGAATGAGAACGAACAATAACAATTAGACACTACCTACGCAATTACTGACCTCGGCTGAAAGGAGCTAAGCCTCTCAGACCACCAAAACTGAGCTATTACCCCGCAGCCTCTAAATGTGTGAATGGAAGGACAAACAGACGAATGTGTTTTTTATGTTGCGTCGGTGGCAGCAATTAACACTTGGCTATCGGTTTCTTTTTTAATTTAAATGAAGAATCCCTTCGTTTTAATGTATTTCAATAGTTGTTTGAATAAAATTGTGAGAGCCAAGTCCGAAGTGATACCACGAGGTCACAGAATACTCAGCGTGAAACGGTGCTTGTACTGTTTTTCGCAAAGAATGAGTGAGGGTATCGGAGGCCCTTTAAAGTGCCGCTTAACTGAAAAAAAAGCCGGCAAAACAACCAATGCCCGGACTGTAGCGCGGTTGTTCATGGGCGGCGGTGTTCTCTTACCATATAGGAGAACCACCTGCTCCGTTGTCCGCTATAGCATAAAAAAATAAACGAGCAGTAAGCTCATGTAAGAATAGCGGTCCTCCGTCCCTTGACTCCAAACGGGCTGTGAATGCGTTGTTATATATACGCTTTTTTTTGAAGGTCTCTAAGTTTATTTTTATTTTTATGAAAATCAGAATGTAAACGGGCAGGATTTTCAACTAGCATAAGTTGTCCTCCGACTATAGACACTTCTAGTTCCAGCCGGGCTGCAAGTGCGTTGCCGGCCTTTTAGGTATAGATACGCTCTTTTCTTCTAGGTTACAATTTTTTTAATAAAAAAGTAGAAGGCAAAAATGGTTCTCCGTCCTTCGACACTTTTAGGCCCAGCACGGCCGTATGAACATTTCTATTCCAATCAGTCCTCAAGCAATCCAAGTACTGTTTGGAAAATAACTCGGCAGGCAGCTGAGTCTATAGAATGCTGTGGCCAGCGGCCAGCGCAGAATGCCTTAAGAACAACTCTTTAGAATATTCCCCGCGTTAAATGCGATATAGGACACCAAGGGGATCTGTTCATAAAAGATCTGCTCTTCTATGTTGAATAAAAAAAATTGTTATTATTGAGACAAGTCAGGTAGTATTAAATAATATTTTAATGAGGATTTTGTTGTTCAAGAAGACAACATCTCGCCGGTGGACGTTGGGATTTTCGAGGAATGAAATAATCATACCACGTATGAGTAATAAGTGAGCTCGTACAACTTGAAATATATGAATTCAACACAAAAAGGGAATAAGGATGTCGTTTGTATAAAAATATTATTATTATAAAAATCTGTCGCTGCGTGGTACGAGACATGAGTTGAGAGATGTTATTAGTTCATCATTCACCATCATTTCAGCCGTAAGACGTCCACTGCTGTAGGCCTCCCCTTGGACTTCTATGAATGCCTGTCGGAGCGATTAATATTATTTAATTAGTTCATTAAGGGGGAAAAATTAAAAGGCTTTAGGCATAAGGCTTTCCTAAAATAAGTAGTCCATCTTCAATTGATCCTTCCAGAACAGTTGGGCCGCTAGTGCGATGCCGGCCTTTAGGAAATATTACACTTTTTTCTTGAGTCTCAAGTCGTTTTGTTTGAAAATATCGCTGCAAGCAGCTACTTCCACAGAGTGGTGGTGGAGGCATCAAATGACTTTAAAATCGCTAATTTATGGAACGAGAAAATTCAAGGCGATACTAATGTAAATTTGTATTCTGTCTCTATGTTCCATGATGAAATTCAGCTGCAGGTATTTCAAATGAGTTTTAAGAATATTTCCCGTTATATGCGTACTTTGGACAAATAATGAAATAAAGCATAGTATGATAACGATTCAAATAAAACACATTTTTTACAACTTAACAACATACTCTCCTTAGGAAAACAATATATGAATTTATTTGTTCTCAAGGTTACAGTGTACTTTTCATGCCTTTATAAGTCACACTTCTTCATATATACATCTATCGGTTAGATTTATTTTAAGTTTATTACATTTCATTATTTTTTATTCTATAGCGGGCAACAGAGCAGGTTGGTCTCGTATATTGAGAACACCGCCGCCCAAGAAGAACGCGCTACAGTCCGCGCATTGGTTGTGTTGCTGGCTTTTAACGCCACTTAAGCGGCATGTTTAAGAGCCTTCGATATCCTCACTCATTTAGCGAAACACATTACAATTTACAAGTACCGTTTCACGTTGATTATTCTGTGAGCCCGTAGTATCATTTCGGACGAGCCGGCCCAATTAGTGCGTCCGTATATGCTTCAGCATGGCTAACCCACTGGAAAAACTGGTAAAAATCGCGTCCACCCTTAACTCAGACCACACAGAGCAGTTCCCAGTAGAGAGTATCTCCAACAATTATCAAGCACGTTGATCTAGCTTCGTGTTCGCTTTGTCTGCCATCGCCTTCGGAATTTGATGCTAGAACTAGACATTTCACATACTGTATTTGCATAATTTCATATTTGTGATGACAGACAGAATAAAAGCCAACGGAATGAAAAACAAGGATTGCGATGTGGTTTTTTATTAATATTTTTTAACTTACTTTCGTAATTTATGTATTTCTTAATTTGCATTTTTATTTTTTTGTATCGGTATGTTTTTATTAAATAAAGCTGGTATAAACCTAGTGTGCCTGGCAGACGACATCCTCTCAATTACTTACCAAACACATCATACATTATTTTTGTAATCGCATGAAAAGTCTATAAGTTACTCCAGGATTTTAGCTACTTCCATACAAAATTTCATAAAAATCTACTTAGCCGTTCTTGAATTACGTAATATCCAACTCTACTTAGTTTAGTGTTACCCAAATGCAAGACTGCTTAGTCTTGGTCTTACGCCAATACACCTGGTATTGGTCTTGGTATTGCGCTCCCAGTCTTGGTCTTGGTCAAGCAAGAGTCTTGCAAGTCTTGAAATTACCCATTAGACTATTGATATTTATTCAAGTTTACTTCAGATCTTAGAAAA
>DWCF01003404.1:0-19737 GCA_018230265.1 Delias oraia
TATAAATATTAGCTACTTTTCGTTGTAAATGTATAACTCAAGAATAGAAGCCAAGAAGAAGGCTTACCTATCTAAATCAAATGTTTAGGCTTTGTTTGGACTTTTTAGTCCTCGAATTTCTACTATACAAACAGACGCCGACAGGACATCCTCTCCAAAAGCAACCCCAGTGCTGACCACGATTCTCAGGCATGAGGGTTTGCACAAAATCGGTCGAGCGCTTTTTCGTTTATCATATTTTTTGTAACAAATGAATTCAATATGAGGCGGATCATTTTGTCAATAGGGATTTTGCGGTCAAATCGAAACATTTTATATTTAGCGAAGCATGTACCGAGGCGCTAGGAATTGATAAAATACATTGCACTAAAGCAAATATTGCAAAAATTTGCGAATGTCCATTCATTTGTTTTTGCTTTCGAATGGAAATGTTTTAAAACTGTATTACAAAGTCCTTTTCCAACCATTCTCAAGCCCACCTAAATACCAAAGAAGTTATAAATTAAATAACCTACATTCAAATATACTAATGTTTCTTGTTTATTTTGTTTCTATATCGTCGTTTGTTGCCTATTTTGGTGAACGAAGTCTCCAACGAAAGGATCCTGAGGTCTGTGCTTGTAAAAAATAAAATAGTGGTTCATTAAATCGAAAAGTTGCGCATTTTTAGGGGAGTAATATATGAAATGGTGGTATATTATTAAAAACATTCATATAAAATATACTTATAATTTTAATAATAATCGCAGTGTATATTTAAAACTGTGAACTTCAAGTATACAACTCAAAAACAGCACAGAGCATGCAATTAAAAAAACCTACCGTTGTAAAAGCTGATACAAAAGCACAGCCACTGGTCTAGCACATCACACACCAACTGCACCTCATTGTTTCTGGACTTCGGAAATATGAAGCGCGCGAGAGGTACACTCCTCGCTCCGGTCGGTTGGATACTGTCTTCGACGTAGTCGCGCCGTGAATCGCTTGAACTTGAGGTTTCAAGAGCGCGGACTTATTCGCGGCATGTCGTTTCCAAATCGACCTAACGATACGTTTTATCACTTATATCTCGTTAAGAACTGGGCGATTTTTATTAGAACAGAAATTCATACGAACACGAGGCTTATCTTGGCATAAGCACTTTTCAGCCGTTGCCGGCCCCTGAAGGCGACACAAAATGCCATAAAACACTCAGTTGTGCAATGACATATTCTGCCTCGATGTTCGACGATTAAACTCAGCTGCAGGCAATTCCGAACAGCTCCTCAGAACATTTCCCATGCTAAATGCGTAAGAAGATACTGACGAGAAGAGATGGATCGCTACGCATCGCCGCAGAGTCAAGCTAATCAGAAAGGTTGTTGACGGTTCCGGCCGCGCTCGATGCTCATTGCTGATATTTGACATTGCGTTATTAGCTATATGATTTCACTTAGACTTTGATGGAACAGGTGCAAATGGTATTACCACGCAGATTAATAAGCTAATAGCTAAAGTATGTGATTTAAATGTATATGTTATATCAAGTAAATGCTGAAGAATGCATGAGAAGTAACGTTATATAATTACTAATATGTATATGTGAAAAAAAATTGCCTAACAATTGAAATAAATTGAAATTATATTTTATTGAAAAAATAGACCTACTCTCTAAACAAAAAAAAATTAGCGTGAAGTTATTCTTTTTGGTACAGTTTCTTACTATTGGATAAAGAGGCCTGTACAGCTTAACCAGCCGGGTCGCGGGCTCGTTGAGAAACTAGTATTTTAAATAGTAGAGCCTATAGACTAAGATCCAATACACTACACAACGCCGAATAACGATTGTCCACGGGCAGAGGTACGCCTGCTCCGTGTGCGGTGTGCCATATAGTACCTAAAAACCATCTCATTGCAGCGACGCACACGATAAAAACCTCGCCCACTTTGTAAAACTGTTATAGCAGAGTTCAGAATAAGTATTTTTAAAAAGACAACGACTTACAAGCGTGACCATTGTAGCGTATTCTACGGACAGTCACCCTATTTTAGTCCGCTATACAATCAGAGAAGTCATTTTTCTTATACTGAATGTGTTAACGCATTCAGATTGTGACGACGACGCTCATGGAGAATTGCGCCACAGGCCGTAGTTTGGTTGTGTTGCCGGCTTTTAAGGGCCGTTACTTTAAAAATATTATTTAAGGTCGAAGGTGTTAATAAATTGTCCATCACGCTTGAGGAACGATTCCGTATAAGTGACTGTTAGCAAAATGTATAATAATCGTAAAATTTTTAAATTTTATCCATAGCAGAGCCATTCTGAAGCACAAATTGAGTCGGATCGTCCGAATTGATACCACGGGGTCATAGAACACCACCACGAAGCATTATACATACTACGTTTCACTGAATGAATGTATCAGAACTGAGGCATAGATTGGCGCAGTTGTCCATAGGCCGTGGTAGTGTCTTACCACAGAGGTATCTTACCAAGACAGGTCTACTCCGTTGCCCGCCATACCATAAAAAATATAAAGGTTTTAATTAGAAGACACACCATAGACCACGCAGTCCTTTTTCCTTGTCTCGGAATGCATATTCCAGTTGGACGCATGTTTTTTAATAAGTTCTCAGGATCTTCTAGCCTATTTCAAGTAGTATTACGCTCAGTTGCATAATGGCGCAGGTGCCCTTACACCTGTCGTCCGCGACTGGTTCTTTAGTCGCCCCTGACGCTGCAAGCTGCACCAACATAAACAATGGCAGAGCTCCTGTCCTACTATTTGTGCATACTTTCTGTTTAGAGACACAAGCCTTTAAGAGCGAAATTTCTGTGTATTCATAACTTGTTAAAACAAAATATAGGTGGTGAGAGCCATGGTGAAGAATATGCTGACGCAGTACTTGGGCCAGCTCGTCCGAAGTGAAACCTACAAATGGAAATCTTTTCCCATAGAGGAGACCTGCCTGCTCTGTTGCTCGCTATACAATTAAATACAAAACAATTGAATACATAGGTATAGCATAAGAAAGTTACATACTGAATGTTAACAGATCAAACAATGCAATTTTTTAATTTTTTATTAAAGATTCTTACCTAAGAAATAAATAGATACTAAGTGAGGGAATATATGTGAAACTGTATATAAAAGTGGCTTCGTGTAGATGTAGGGTTTGCTGGTACTACGGACGCGGTAAACATTTTTTTTGAATGAACTACTGGCTGTGTGCATATAAAGCGAGATTTTACACGACTAGTCCAAGGGCGTCTCCTGTGAGACTCGAGCCGCGGCTTGAACCATATGAATATGAATATTGTTAACTGCGCTCTCTGTTAGTGTACAATAGAAACTGTTTAATTCAGTCGCATGACTTTTCATTAGAGTTTTAGAGATCTTTTATAGATGGCAGAGAAAATACATCAAAAAATGTAATGCCACAAATGTAGAATCTTAGAACACAATTATCAACCAGTTATTAATTTAGAAAGCAGAATAGTAACTATTAACACCAAATATTTTATAAAATTATCTTGTCGTACCAAATTTATTCAATCACTGCAGCAAAGTATAAATATTTTTTATGGTATAGTGGGCTACGGAGCAGGTGGGTCTCCTATAGGGTAAGACAACACAGCCCATGGACAACCGCACCACAGTCCACGCTTGGGTTGTGTTGCCGGCCTTTAACCCATTTAAGCGGTTTAATTTTAAGGGTTGCCAATATATTCACTCACTTAGAGAAACGGTATAAGTAACGTTTGACGCCGAGTGATCTGCGAGCCCGTGGTATCATTTCGGACAATCCGTCTGGTTAATGCGTAAGCGTGGCTCTCCAATGGGTGCAACGGTCCTAAGATACTCGTCCGCCAAATGTCAAGCCCATATACCGAAGAAATTGTGAATTAAATTAAAATTTTGTTTTATTCGAAACCGAAACATGTCGTTTCGTAGTCTGCTTAAAAAAGCACTTAGCTACGATGCTCTGAAGAACAACCTTAAAATGAAAAATAAATGCGGACTTTAAATCAGGTGTCCTGAAGAACTGAGTGTGATATTTTTCACACATAATTGACTTCACGTAAGAGCTACTTGTTTATGTATCGTCTTAAAGGAGCATTAAAATTCCTTCCTAGTATTCTATAATTGTCTATGATTATCGCTTCCGTGTCGAAATTTACATAAGAATGTATACTATGTATCGAGGCAATGACCTTTTTTACTGTGCAGCGTAATAGGGAGAAAGCAAGTCTCCTCTATGGTAAGAGATCACCGCCGCCCAAATGAGCCAAAGTAAGCGGTGCTCCGAGCATCGCCTAGCCCTAACAGAGGCACCGTGGGTGCGTTGCAGACCTTTGAAGAATGCGTACGCTTTTTTATTGAAGGTCCCCGCATCGTATTGCTTTGGGAATACCCGCTGGCGGCTGCTTCCACAGTGAGGCACACACGCACAGCACAATGTGCTTTATATAACGCTCAACTGCAAAAATTGAGGAGTTAACCATGAAACTTCGTATTCTGCATCGATGTTCGATGATGAAATTCGGCAGCAGCTCTCAATACAAACAGCTCCTCCAAACATTCGTGATAATGGTTGCATAATGGTTGTGTTTCCTATTTTTACGCCGTTTGAGCGGCGTAATTTCAAATGCCTCCGATATCCTCACTCACTCAGCGATATCGTACAAGTATTTCACGTCGAGTATTTTGTGAACCCGTGGTATCGCTTCGAACGAGCTGAGCCAATTAGTGCGTCAGAATGGCTTTCCCTCGGCTATAAGTAGTTATATAACTTTCATAACATCGTTTTCAAATTTATTCGCTGTCGGGACTAAGTTATCGGTATTTCAAAGCCTTTACGATAAGAAGTGGTCGTCGAGATAACGAATTTCGTTGGTGACCACTTCGAGAACATCTTGTGCATACAAATTAAATGCGAAGAGATTTAAATGCGTTTCAATTTTACGCTAGACCGCTTGTTCTCTTGTCTAGTATACAACTAAGTCAATCCGTTTTTCACTATTTTAAAGTAATTGTGAGTTTTTATTATGAAAACGATGGCAATCTTGCAGAAGGCTCATCTAGGATAAATGGTCGTGCGCTCCTCGCAGGGCCGCGGGTGCGACGCCAGCATTTCGTGAACGGTTCTAGTTTAGATTACCTACATAGATCAGTTTTTACGAATCTGTATAAATTGATTATCTTTCAAATATATTATTGATGCTTTGGCTTTTGTTTGCGTCCAGTCGATGGCGCTATGTTTCGATGCATCATCATTTTCTCCCGTGGGAGACATGCTGATGCACTAATTGGGCCTGCTCGACCGAAGCGATACCACGGGCTCACAGCATACTCAGCGTCTAACGGTACATGTACTGTGTTTCACAGATTGAGTGAGGATATCGGAGGCCCTTACAAGTGCCGCTTACGCGGGGTAAAAAGTCGGCAACAGAACTAATGCACGGAATGTGGCGTGGTTGTTCAAAGGCAACGGTGTTGTCTTACCGCATAGGAGACCCACCTACACCGTTGTCGGTTATATAATAAAAAAACAAAATAATGTACGGCAGCTAACAACTTTTCTGAGGAAGCATTTCGGATATTGTGCGAATTTAGTAAATATATTGTGAAAGAGACACAGGGCACGGTGAAAAAATGGCAGGCCTATTAATGTATTAAGAATGCCTGACCTTGAAGTAGTAAAACGAAAAGATCAATGTTGGGTTAGTTAGACGGACTAAAAGTTTTGAAAGCTAACTTTCCGAGTTCTAAGCACAATAAAACTATTAGTTGCTTTTTCGAAACACGATTTGTTTTAATAGAAACACTTGTAAAAAAATTAAAAAAAGCTAAAACTATAATGTTTTAATCATACCACTGTAAAATAATAAAAGTAATAATCATTTATTTTTGATAAAAATGTATGTTTAAGTTAAATTTTTATATAAATAAGAAAGTGAAAACTGAGACTATGATAATAACTGATGCTTCTTAACTTCTAATAGGATCAACTGAATTCGATGCGATTGATTGCCTGTAATAACTTACAAATTTTAATGTAAGCTATGTTAAATAAAGCAATTTCTTGACTGTTCTTGCATCTGGGCGTGTACACTCTGTAATTATAGTTTTTAACTCGTTCATAAGTACTCATATTTGATAAAAATTTGACTGAGTACTAATATTAAAGCACAATTCAGACAGATCTTAGCTAAACATCATAAAAACTCATAGGTTTTGTGTAGAATTAGCATTTTAAAACAACCTTCAAGAAACTTGTAAAATCGAAACGTTTCTTCGATATCATGACGAGAGCACATTTATGAGAAAAACTCTCATACGAATCAACTCGCTAACAAGCTTCGTAAACTTGTGAGAAAAAAGGCAAAAAATTGCAATTACAGCTCGTTACGACACACCCTCGCGAGTGTACTTTTTGCAAAGAGAATCCAATAATTAAGATTACAGTATCAATCTTTTAGCGATAATGGATCGCTACCTCTATCCTTTTGATGACGCCGACGAACGGATGGAACTAGACATTACGAAGTAAGTAAAACCAATCTCCATTTATAAATCATGTATGTAAAAAGAATTTTTCACCAGTGGCAGAGGCATGCTGAAGCATGTGCTGACGTACTAATTTGGTCGGCTCGTTCGAAGTGGTACCACAGGCTCACAGAATACTTAGTTCGAAATGGTAGTTGTACTTGATACGGTGCTTCTGCTGTGTTTTGCTAAGTAGGTGAGAATATCGGAGGCCCTTACAGATGCCGCTTCAGCAGTGTAAAAAGTCGGCTACACAACCAAGGCGCGAAGTGTGGCGCGGTTGGTGATGGGCGGCGGTGCTCTCTTATAATATAGGAGACCCACCAGCTCCGATGTCTGCTTAATTTCAATGTGAACTTTGCCGCGCTTAGCGCTGTTACCGGCTATGAACGAAATGTTGTTTGGAGCGCTGAGTAATCTTATGTAGAACGTATTGGCGATAAAAAGAGATACAAACGCCATTTATGATATAGCGAGCAATGGAAATATTGAGTCTCCTGATGGCTGATGGTAAGGCATCACCGCCCAAAGACAACCGCGTCACAGTCCGCGCTTTGGTTGTCTTTCCGGATTTATGCGCCGCTGTAGCGCATTTTTTAAAGAGCCTCCGATATATTCACTCATTGAGAAAAACACAATAGGTACGGTATATGATTGAGCATGGCTTCCGCACGGGTGAGACAGTGTTAAGACATTCGCTGGCCACTGTCAACTTTCCAAAGGCTCAACTAGGATAGACGGTCCTCAGCCCATGGACACCCAAGCCCAGGACCAAGGGAGCGTAAAAACTGAGATAAAAAGTCTAATACTGAGCGATAGTATCGTCTAGGAAGCTGCTATATTTCTGAGCAAGCCGACAGGGCGGCGAAAGCTCATATTTTTCGTTTCCCTTTTGACTTCCACTTATCATAGTATCTCACCAAAAGTTAGACTATCCGTCATAATGATAAATCGTCTGCGGGATTGGATGGTTTGCTTACGTTTAGGAAATATATTTCAATGGCGGCATTCGAACATAAATTCATAAGCGATGGTTAATGCCAATTTATCACTCAAGGATACAAATTCTTTGAATATTTTATTTATTATATTAAGTAAGAAATGTTGAGATCCTCGTTGCCTAGTGGTTTTGTAAGTTAACCACGAAGCGAGAGATATTGGGTTCGAATAGCAGTCTGTCAATTGTAAGTTATAATTTAATTGATAATTTAGTCGGCCTCTGTCAGAGCTTTCCAGTGGCCGGAGGATGTGTAAATAATGTCGCACTGATTGGGTGGCTCACCCGAAATGATGCCACGGGCTCACAGATTGCTCAGCATCAATGGTAATCGTACTGTTTTTGTTGCGTGGGTGAGGTTATTGGGGTCCCTTAAAATTCCGCTTAAGATGCTTAAAAAGCATAAGCTATGTAGTAGTTTAAGTTTCTAAACTACTTATTCTCAAAAGTATGTTGAAGTTAAAGCAGTTACTATAAAATGTTCCATACAAAAAGGAAAAAAATCACAGCATTTGAAAGTGCGTCGAGCTTCGTCCGTGCATTAGTAGATTGGGAAAATTTTATTTGGAATGCGCAGTTTATTCACTTCTCACCAGCGCCAACACCACTTACCTGAAATGAAGGAAAATGACTATTATATTACGTATTGTTCAATAAAGAAATGTTGTTTTTTATACATTTATATGTATTTATATATATTATAGTATACCGGACGACGGAGCAGGTGGTTCTTCTATATGGTAAGAGAACACCTTCGCCCATAAACAACCGCGCCGCAGTTCTAGTATTTGATTGTGTTTCCGGCTTTTTACGCCACTTAAGCGGTATTTCACTCAGCAAAACACAGTAGTGGCATCCTTTCAAGTATAACTATAATTTCACACTGAGAATTCTATGAGCCGGTGGTATCTCTTCGGACGAGCTGGACGAATTTGTGCGTCCGCATATAATCGGGATGGCTCTCCCACGGGTGCCACAGTATTAAGTCTGGCTACTGTCAAGCCCTTCCAGAGACAAAATATATTAGAAATTAAATTTATAATTGTACGGACCAGGATTCGTACCCGAAACCTCTCACTTCATGGCAGACTTGTTAAACCACATAGTTATAAGGCTAAAATATGTAAATGTAAAGAAACTACGCAATTGGTTGAATATATTTAAAAAAGCCAGATTTAGAAACATGATTTAGAGGTGCACTTTGTGTGTTTGTGAAATTGGAAAAGGTAATCTCTGGTTGGAGCCAATCTTTTATATTATTTTACCTAAAGAAACACACGATTATTATGAGAAGCATAGTTGTATATTTTATATCAGTCTTTTTCGTGCTAGTCGGATTAGCAACGGAAGTCGAAGAAAAATGGCCGATCGATGTTTTTCTTACTAACGCTGTCTTAACGAAAAGTTGTTGCTCGATTAGTATACAAAAAGGCTAGGGGTGTCGATGGGAGTAGTGTAGTAGAGCGTTGTCATAAAAAATCACACAAGTAATAATAAGTTACCTAACGCAGTCACGTGCGCAGCCCCTGAGCCGGCAGTAGCTGCAGCTACATGAAGAGTAGCAGGAGCCACCGGAATCGAAGCTGATGCTGTCGAAGCGATGATCCAACTCCTCGGAGCTGGCCACCGACTGGGACCGTCTCCATCTGGAAATTCATCTAAGAATTAGCATAATCCAATGGGGAATTATTATCAGGATAAAGACCTCGATACCCTTTGTTTTTTATGTTTCAGCGGACTACGGAGCAGGTGGATCTTCTAAATGTAAGAAAATCGCGGCGGCCATGGTCGACCGCGCCACAGTCCGCGCATTCATTGTGTTGCATTGTTGTCAGTTTTTATACCACATGCGAAACACAGTGAATCTGTAGTGTGAATCTGAGGTGATAGTTCGGACGAGCCGGCCCAATGGGTGCGATAGCATATGGTTCAGCATGGCTCTTTCACGTATTTATAACGGGGAATTATTAGTTGTTTTGATTAATACCTGCAGCTGAATCATCGTCAAGCATAAAAGCAGAGTATGGAGTTTCATTTGCACTTTTTCTTTGTTTTTTATGTTTAGATAGGTGTAAAACCTTACAGTAATAAACGAGAAAGTATGTATAGATTAATGCATGTAGGTAGGTTTGTTACGCTGTCTCGCGAAAACTGCTTAACGTATTTGAGTAATGATCTGATTGATATTCAACGCACTGCATTTTTGTATTTATGTTGAAAAAAATATTTCATTTAATTTTAATAGATGCACTAGTAAATATATAAAAAATAGGTCAACAACCTCGCACTTTTGGCGTCAACATGTTCGATAAGAACGTTCCAAGTCCTGTGTATGAGATACAGAAGAAAGAGTACTCTAGATGACTCAGCATTTTGGTTTTCCTTTCGCCGCTTGCTGTTGGCACTACTGAGCCCGCTACCCATGGTCCAAATTCAAAGCGTTCTTAGCATTTTGCCTGATGCATCTGAAAATTAATGAGATTCAATTAGTTGTTTGATTTTTTGGAAATTCGAAGCAATGACAACGATAATGAGGGCCTAACGGCTGCGTGACTTAGGAAGCTAGATGAGCGTGCTTTAACAGCTGTCTAATCTGTGGAGTGTCATATTGACTTATGTTCCGCACATATTGGACATCACGAGCAGAACACACAGCGAGGAGTATATCGGGTTAGTCCCAGGTCTTAATAAAAATATATAACTTATTCCGTCTTGATATTGGCCGAGCTTGTGTCTAACGCTGTCTTATCCGTGGGAGAGAAATTCAGAAAGATATATAACGACGGATTAATTTAACCGGCTTGTCCGCAGTGATATATTGGACACACAGAGTAGATACTTTTACTATGTTTCGCTAAGTGATTACAGTAAAAACAGGCAACACAACCAAAGCAAGGATCGTGGCGTGGCTGCCCATGGGCGGCGATGATCCCTCACGTTAGAGGAGACTCGCCTGTTCCATTGCCCGCTGTACTATAAAAACAGCTATTGCAGCCAAGTTGCTTCAACAATGTTACACGCCATTAACTCAAAACTAAATTATTCGCATTACCAATCCATTTAGAAAGTAAGAGCCATTATGGTCGTACTGAACCAGTTTGAAAGCAGCCAACGCGTTTTACTATTTGCTTCTGTTTCATCAAGTCTACGGCGTTGGCTCCTCTAGAAGATGGTGGTTCTCTAAAATAACTTCCCAAGCAAGTTTAAAGGGTTATTGCTCGTCTGTACGCCTCCCATACCCACTAATATAAATATAATAAAAGAAAAAGTTTTTACCAGAAATAAAAAACTCATTCTCCTACCACAGGGAAAGCTACTTTTTTATTGCATAGCGGACAATGGAGCAGGTGGATCTCCTATATATTAAGAGAACATCGCCGCCCAGCGCCACAGACCACGTATTGGTTGTGTTGTTGGCCTTTTACGCCACTTAAGCCCTTCCAGAGACTGAGTAAACTATAAATTAAATTTTAATTGTCCAAACCGGGATTCAAACCCGATACATATCGCTTCATGGTACACTGTTAAAGCCATTAATTTATGAGAGCCTCATAAAAGCAGCTAAAAGTGCGTAACAAAAGGGTTGTACCTTTTAAAAGCCGTCAACGCAAGCGCGACCCAGCTCGGGCATGGAATGAACCGCTTATCGTAGGGTGAGACACTTCGGTTTTCTCTTGACTTTTATTAAAAAAAACAATATAGTGTGAAATTAAATCGACGTTATTGCTTTCGGGGATAAAAATATTTGTTGAAAGCACGACAGCAATGTAATAACCAAGTCTCAAACCCGGCAATATCGGGCTCCCTTCGACTTTGTGCAGTTCGTCGCAATAACACAATTTTTAACACGCGTCACGTAGGCAAGCAATATTGAAACGCGGGCCCGTTCCAATTTGTCTGAAAATGGCGGCAGTTTGAAGTTCAAGCGGTCGAAGCTTAGCCTTTGTTGAAAGTATACCGGCATATTTAGTTTCAATAAAATTCCTCAAAAGTATATTTTTCTAAGGTATAGCGGGAAACGGAGCAAGTTTGTCTCCATTGTAGTAAGAGAACACCGCCGCCCACGGACAACCGCAACGCCAGCTTTTTACATGTTCGGATGGTTCAATTTCATGGGCCTCCCATATTGATACACAGCCACACTGTTTCACGCTGATATTATGCGAGTCCGTGGTAATATTTCGGATGAGATAATGATAAGACAGTGAGCTACTGTCAAGCCCATGAGGGTTGAAGCTAATAGCTCTCGCTTCGCGGCAGGCTTACATCGCTTGTCAACGATTTCTCGATCTGTGTTTGATTTAATGAAAACAATTATTTATTTACACAAAGTGCTATAATTTTTTGTACCTTACTCTATTAATAAAGATGACTCCAGCAAAAAGGCTTTAAATGTATAAATTGTATGTACAACAGTTATTTAACTGTTTATGATTGATATCACATAGCGGTCCATGCTTATTAACAACGCATTTACATAAAATTGATTAAAATCGATGTTGTATATATTTTTTGATTCTATAGTTGACAACGGAGCAGGTGGGTCTCCTATATGGTAAGAGAACACCGCCGTCCATGAACAACCACGCCACAGTTCACGCATTGGTTGTGTTGTCGCCCTTTTGCCCGTTTATGAACAATTGTTTTAAAAGGATGGAAATGCACTCGAGGCAAAGACAACTTGTGGTGTCCACAGGCAGAGAACTGCTTATTCTAGATGTGCCTCTTGTTCGTTTGTCACCGTTTCCATAAAAAAATCGGGAAACCTATTCGTAGGTGGACAGACGTTGCTCTGTCAGCCACGGGCGAGTTGCCGGCATTTAAGGAATAATACATTTCATGCCGCTTTAATAGTGGAATTTCTAGGACTCCAATATCCTCACTCCATTATCGAAACACAATAAATGTCTTCACCCAGCTGTTCTGTGACGCTGTTGTAACACGACGGACGAGCCGGCCTATTTATTGCGTCTGCGTAGCTCTCCCACGGGTGCAAAAGAGTCTCCCACAGTGTAAGAGACCTTCTAAAAAGTGTAAATTATAATAACAATAGAGATAATTCTGTTTTAAAATTTCACGAGTAGAGTGAGAAAGTGGGGTGTGTGTAGTAATGATTCAGGTGACTGGAAAATACAGTTTCTACACGAATTATATATTTATCACTATTAACCATCCACGGCAAGGCAAATAGTCTATCACCACTTAATAAACTACATAAAAAAGCAATTCACAAAGAAACTTGTATAAGTTTCTTCATCAATCATAAATCTTTTATCATAATTCTTCATAGATAGTTCTTCATAGAACCTCGTAGCTGAGTGGTTTAATAAGTCTACCATGAAGCGAGAGGTTTGTGGTTTGAATCTCGGTCCGGACAAATATAATTTAATTCATGCGGTTACTGAAAGGGTATGAGCAGCCAGGCGAATGTCTTAATACTGTCGCACCCATAGGAGAGCCATGCTGAAGTTTAGGCCGCTGCGCTAATTTGGCCGACTCGTCCAAAGTGATACCACGGACAGAATACTCGGCGGTACTTGAAAGGGTGCTTCTACTGTGTTTCACTGAGTGAGTGAGGATATCGGAGGCGCTTAAAGATGCCGCTTAAGCTTTAAAAGCTGGCAACACAACCAATGCGTGGAATGTGGCGCGGTTGGTGAAGGGCGGCAGTGTTCTCTTACGTTATACGAGACCCACTTTCTTCATTGTCCGCTCAATGTCCGCTCAATGATGGACCCCTAGAGATTCAAGGACAGTTGCAACGAACTCCTTAATTAAATAAACAGCAAAAAAATAGATTAGGTATTTATTTTAATTATTATTATCATTTATGTTTATTAATGATGACATAGAAAATCCCCAAACATACCCACGGAACCTCGGGGGTTCGAGGGTTACAGTTCGGGAAACTTTGAGCTATACAATAAAAAATAACCTTTTCAGATTGTAAAGCCGTTAAAATACATAACCAAAGTAAAAAGTTTTACCACTCATATCGGTCGGTGGCTGGCGAGTGAGATAGCATGGCTTCATGTTAATGGCCTTAAGGCGATTCTTCCTTGACGAGATCAATTAATATCTTTTTGCTTGGCCGAAGAGCGATTACAAATTGACAGGCCTTTCCTGTAACATCTTGGTGAATGCAAATCTTGGTGAGTGTTTTAATAGTGGCGCAACCGAAGGAGAGCCATGTTGAAGCATAGGCGGACACACTAATTGGGCCAGCTCGTCCGAAGCGGGCTCACAGAACACTCAGCGTGAAACGGTACTAGCACAGCGTTTCGCAGAGTGAGTGAGGATATATAGGAGGCCCTTAAAAGAGCCGCCTAAGGGCCGTAAGAAGCCGGTAAGACCGTCAGGCGCGGACTGTGGCGCTGTTGTTCATGGGCGGCGGTGTTCTATTAGCAGGTATGAGACCCACCTGCTCCGTAATCTATTCCGTAATAATAAATGTACAGTTATGGTTGTTTTTGTGTAATGACCTCTTCATTTTCCTTCATCTAAAAGGGTTTTTGTATTAAATTTCTTGCTTGCTTGATGATTCTTGCATTACGAATGATGAAGATGTGTAGTAATAATCTATTTTATAACCTTTCTTCCATTTTATTGCAAACACAAAGTTATTAAAACTACAGTTAAAATACGTTATAAACATGAAAACTTTTATGGTTTGAATTGTCAAGGCGAATTTGTCCGTGCATAAAATATCAGTCGAACACGCCAAACCAATCAATTTGACAGTTTTATACTATGGTATAGTGGAAAATTTAATGTAAAAAAACACCTATGGAAACCCACACCATAGTCCGCGCATTGATTCGGATATGCTCACTCGCTCAGCGAAACACAGTACAAGTACCGTTTCACGCTGAGTATTCTGTGAGCCCGTGGTATCACTTCTGACGAGACGGCCGAATGAGTGCGTCCGCCTATGATTTAGCATGGCTCTCCCACGGCTGCAACACCATTAAGACACTCGCCGAGCATTGTTTAATTGACAGATGACAATCGTCTGGTCTGGGAAGAGGCTTGCTGTTATTAAAGCGCGGTATGTAATATTTATAATTCAATTTGAGTATTACTAAACTATGGCATTGTTTTTTTGTGGCTATCGGTTCTGGATACTAGCCTTCTCGAATCTTTTTATTTTCCAAGTCAATTTTAATTTCAATTTAATTGTGCACCTTGTCGAATGCTTAAAATAAAATTGCCGGTTTTAGAAAACATTATTAAGTATTAACTATGTAGTTATTAAGATGGCGCCAAAACTATACATTTTATGTTCTGCAATAACAGACAATCAATGAACTGTAAGGCATTCTGACAGCTTAGATCGAAGTCTACAGGTTTTGCAACGACTTTTTTTATATTTCTCTTGTAAATCCCCTCGCGATTTCTCTGCAAAAATGCCTCATAAATACGTAGTGCATATCTGGTACCATAATCTACCACTCGAAAAGTAGGACATGCATTGTCACGTGCAAAATTTTGCCAGGAAATAAAGCCTCCATAAGAGATGGTCTATTATCATGCAACCATTATCGTTTCCGTTTGACAGCTTTGTATAAAATGTGCAAGAATATATAATCTATAGTTCCAGAGATTGCTCCAACGCACTTTCCGCCATTTATTTGACATATTCAAGGACAAGCATGCCATAAACATTTATTAAAACTTAAAACACCATTGGAAAAATTTAATGATGCAATGTGTTTGTGAAGCGATTTTATAAATAATAAAATAAGAAATATCGTAATTAAAAAAATAAAAAAAGCTGCCAACTTTTTAAAAACACAATTTGAGTACGCTTGTCTCTGGATCTTTGTTGTGAATAGTTGCTAGGTTACCCACGATTACCTACTACGACACTAAGATTCAACTATTTATGGATTATGGTTAATTTTTCTTAAATGTAACTAGTTTTTGATGAAAAAAATATTAGATTTAGAATCGTAGGCAGCTCACTATTTGTTCAATCCTACAAATATATTAGGTAATATAAATATAATATAAAAGGTATTAGTTGAGGCAACAAATTAGTAAGCCTTATTTTGACGAAATAAAATAATGAAAAAAAGTCTTTATTTAATATTAATTGTCAATTTTTAATTTATTTTACAAAACTACGAACTTTTTTTATGGTATATCGGACAACGGAGAAGGTTGTCGGAGCATTGGTTGTTTTACCGGCTTTTTACACCGCTTAGTTGGCATTTTTAAGGGTGAAACAAAGTACAAGAGTACGAGTGTATTCTGTGAGCCCGTGGTATCGCTTCGGACGAACCGGCCCAATTAGTTCCTTAGTATATGTTTGAGCATTGCTGTCCCACGGATTCGACAATATTACGACCCTCGCTCGGCCACTGTGTAGCCCTTCCAGAGACCGAATAAATTATAAAACCACTTAGTTACGTGGCTCATAGAACTAGCTGGTATCGTCCTCGTAACGGAATAAATTCAATTAATAAAATGCCACTGCTATTCCGGTATGTGCTATCTAGTAAGAAGTGACAACCCAACGAACATTCAGAACCACCGTCAATTTTCCAACTAATATTTTTATAGTTAACTAAGTTTATAAATACATATCATGTATGAATAAAGTATTAGTTTTAAATAGGTGATGCAATGATGCTTGCACATTTTAAGATTTATATGAATTTACAATATTTTATGAATTATTAATAATAGTTATTGGGTTTATCTACATGTAAATGATATCTATTTCAAAAGATGTTTGTGAATAACGAAAAAGTGAATAATATTTAATTAAAAATATAGTCGCTGATAACTAAAGTTACTTTGATTATAAAATGTTAGAAGAGAAATTGAGTTATACGTTGTCAAATTAAAGATGACAACTGACATCTTGACTAGCATAAGGACTGCAGAGAAAACACATCAAATTAAGTATCTAAATTTGACTGTTATATTCTAAAGCTTAGTCTATGGGTCCATTCGATTCACACTAAATGTAGAAAAAATGTGGGCCAATCTGTATTTTGGGAACGCACCCAAAGTTTTTGATGAGCCTTTTTATTTTTATCTTAATTTTTTGTCGTTGATATTGATGATTTGGATATTTATTATGTAAGTGCATATTTTAGTTATGTTTATTTGGACCGGGAATCGAACCTGACAGCTATAGTGGACAATTATAATTTAATCCATATTTAATTCGGTCTCTTGAAGGGCTTGGCAGTTGCCGGGCGAGTGTCTTAATACTATCGCACCCGTGGGAGAGCCATGCTGGAGATTATGCGGACGGACTGATTGGGCTGGCTCCGGCGATTCTCTGAGTGAGTAAGGATATCGGAAGCCCTTAAAAATGCAGTTTAAGTGGCGTACAAATCCGGCAACCAAACAAACCAAAAACAACCAAAGCGCGGAGAGTAGCGCGGTTGTTCATGGGCGGCGGTGTTCTCTTACCCACCTCCCCCTACCCTCCGTTGTCCACTATACTAAAAAAAAATAATTTGGATATACAGGGCCAATGTTCACTTCATATTATTCGTGATTTCGAATCGCATTTACGTCCAAAAACCAAACAATACCAAAAATGTCTTTGGCGGTTTCACCGTCACTGTTGCCGACAACAATTTGAAAAATTCAGTGATCGTTTCGAAGAGTGTCAAAATCGAAACGATGCTCATTTATATAGTATTACTTTAAAATAATAAATTCCCAATCATTAACTTTCTTTTAAATTAATTACTTTTAAAATATTTCAGATAGTTTTATTTAGACGATTTTTGTAAATGTTTACTAATTCGTGGCCCAGCCTGTATGAAGCCAATTTGTGTATGCCAGAATTGTTATCCCTTAACCTTCCTAAACCTGCCAAGTACAGTGTTTTCAATTAATGGCGAATAGTTATTGGACAACATTCAGAAATATGAAATTCGATAGGTTATATTATTTACTTGAAATTTACCTACACAACATCAATCATATACCGCTAATGCGGCACAAACAGCCGGCAACACAACCAAAGACTGGATTGTTCACTGGCGGCGGTCATCTATGTACCATTGAGTAAACCTTCCGTTACAAAATATTTAAAGAATTTTATTTAATTTAGTGGTAATAATTGTCTGGGATTTTGTTTTTCGAATTTATTATGGTATGAATAAACCGGTACTTATTCTTGCCAATTGTATTCAATTTGGCTTTAAAGAAGTTATCGTGTTATAAATAAGATAATTATTATTTTTAATTAAAATCTCATATGTTTAATTTATGTAATATTTTATACTATTAAATTATAGTGTTTGCAGTAGTATGAAAATAAATATTTTAAGAGAAATTATCAATAAACTTTCAAAATGATTAAAAAATAGTACCATGCAGGTGCTAGGCATCAGATATAAAAAAATGGTAGTTGTACTTGAAACGTTTCTTGTACGTTGCTTCGCTGAATTAATGGTGATCCTCAACACAACCAATGCGTGGCCTGTGGCGCTATTGATCAGGAGCGGCGGTGTTCTTGCGGTATAAATGAAAACTTTTTTAATTTTCATATATTAAGTAGGTACTAGGCATCAGGTATGAAAAGAACGCACCCACATGCCGCATATTAAAGCATTTATATATAGCAAATATTCTTTATGTAACTTATAAGAATTTTAATAAAATTATAATATTTACCTATGTATTATGAATCCGTTAAATCACTCACTTCACATAACACAAAACAGTTTTTTAGAAAACGGACGCCGCGATAGGAAGGCATGCGCACGCGACGGAACACGCCAGACTACTGATCCGATCAGCGCGCGCTACGTAGGGATGGCAGGCGGCAATTTAAAAAAAAATACTTCAATCCTCTTTTTTTTACTTTTAGTATAGAAAACAACGGAGCAGGCGGAAGAGAACACCCCTCACCAAGCACAAGAAGAAAATAATAAAACAGAGATTTGGAAGTAATGGGATAATTGAAAATTTTAATATTTTTCACCAAACTTAAAAATTGCTGCATCGGGAAACCACTGCTACTATTACCCAAGAGAGTCAGCTAAAAGATTTACAAGTGATGCTGACCACGATGCTCAGACACGAGGGACCGACCAGAGAGAAGAATACAATAAATTTGACGTGTGTTTTCCTTGTGGTTATTTGAGTCTTAAGTTAGCCAGTTGCACGATAGCATCGGAATGCGTCGGTGACAACCTTCGGTGCATTAGAAAGACGACCAGTTAGGTGTTTACGAAGTATTTATTGGATAAATTTATTTCCTGAAACTGCTCGCTCGTGAAATTTTTCACAACAAGCGCGCCGCCGTTTGCGGATTGGTTGTGTTGCCGGCTTTTGACGCCACTTAAGCGGCATTTACAAGTGCGTCGATATCCTCACTCACTGAGCAAAACGCACCAGAAGCACCGTTGAGTCTGTGAGCTCGAGGTTCACTTCAGACGAGCCGCCCCAATTAAAGCGTGCACTTCTGCTTCAGTATGACTCTTTCTCGGGTGCGACAGTATTGAGGCTCCCGCCCGGACACTGTCAAGCCCTGCAGAGACCGAATTATTTGTAATTGATAATTGACTCGGATTCGAACCCGATACCTCTCGTTTCATGGCAGACTTATTAAACCAGTTTAGTGTAAAGTAGGCTTCGTCAAATAATAGGTATTATGCAATTCTCAGTGGGGCAGTTGAACTTGGCTGTTCCATTTCAGAAGTCAGGTTTCAAACTATTCTTGGGTTGAAAGCTTTAAGGGGGCACTGGAGCCTGGATGGGAGTGGACGGAAGAGAGCACGGCATTTTGAGTGGCGCCGTGAGATTATATTGGCCATTACACCTTCTGAGTGCCGAGACATTTCGCTGGAGAATGGAGTATCCGTGAATAATTTTCTTTACTAAATGCAATAAGCCTTCCCATTGAAAAATTATTCAATAAACTTTGATCTTAAATGTTCTGTCACTCTCTCGCTTATGCGTAATTTTTGTCGCGAAAATGAGATAGAAAATTCGAGTTTTAGCTAAGAATTTTAGCTAGGAGGTGAGTGGAGGATCTACGTGATTTATTTTTGTTTGGGCGTGTGTCTTCAAAGTGTCTTTTTCAATAACATGATTTACTTATGGTTGAAGTTACTGTATGGTTTAGGGCTCGGTAGGTTGGGCGTGGATGGAAACGACACGATGGAAAGACGATCTAACAAAGGTCGCGGGCAACCGCTGGATCCACATCGCTCAAGATCGCAGCGGGTGGGC
>DWCF01003405.1:0-19734 GCA_018230265.1 Delias oraia
ATAAAAAAACATACATATCTTAAAAACTTTGAACGAAGTGGCTAAAAGGTTGAAAGGTTCTCGAGTGGCGACCGCGTTCCGAAAAACGCAGAGTGGGACGTCCCGCCACGTGATGGAAAGACGATCTCACGAAGCTCACGGGCAACCGCTGGATCCAGATCGCTCAAGATCGTAATATGTGGGCGTCCTTGAGGGAGGATTTACTGCTGGACATAAAAATCTAAATATGTGAATTTATCTAATTAAGAAAAACGAAGAACATTTCTTTTAATGTTCAGTGGTGAATGTCTTTATACTATCTAAGATAACTGTATAAGTATAGATCAAGATTTAGATACAAAAAAAAGAGCGTACTTATCTTTCAAAGGCCGGCAACGTATCCACAGTATAGTCCATGTATAGTGGACTAGTTCTAAGTGAGCGGCCGGCTTGTTTGCCTCTTATTTTAACTTAAAAAATCGTATATTTATATGAACGTTCTGTTTCAGATTTCTACGAGAATAAGGCTTCAACGCGTAATTTTAATATAACTTTGTTAATAACGCTTTGTTTATATCACATGCGGAGGATGATAACTCTCTTCTCCTGATATATAAATAACATTTTGTAACACATACAAGTTCCTTTCTGTCATGCTGAACAGACAATAACATTATATGAAGTCTGCGATCGATCACTGAACGTTTTGTGTTGTTTTAGAGGTTCAATGGGCTTGGGTCGTAAATAGATGTGTCTTTTTAAAACGGTTTGATACGTTTTTTTTAATACGATACCTTGCTGTAAGTTAGAGCGGGCTTACTGTTTATAGCGGCCTCATCGAGAAATCGGTTATCCGTGACTGGCGTTAAGGTGGATCTTGTTTTTTTTAAATATACTTCTTGCTGTTGGGAAGAATGACCTTTACAACTTAAGGCGGGCGAAGGGCGAGCTCGCAGGAATGACTTTTGTGGGACTTGTACAATGACATGGGCTTTCGAATATGTCTCAGACAGGGTTGCAGCACGATTTTAAATATACAGTCATCGTGAAAACGTTAAATAATTCTTAAATTTGAAACTTGAAAATAGAGAAAAACAGTTCATAAAAGAGACATCGCTCGTTCGATCTAACCTCGTACATACTCAAAGGCTTTGTTTTACGATAGACTTAATGTTTCCTGTATAAATAGATTGTAAACTAGGTCGAATTTTCTACATCGATTTTGTAAATTTTGGATAAGTGTAGTGGTTGGACAGGTTAGGTTACTGGTTATAATGTAACACTTTGTACAGCCAATATTTGTCCAATAAGTGTTTAAAATGAAATTTCATAAAAGAACAGCTAAATCTATGCATTGAGGTCATTTGTAAAAAAGAGGAGGATAAATAAAGTTAACCAAGTAATGGCATAGATGAAGGTGGCAGTTTTTTCTCTAATATAGCGAAATTAAATATAAAAAATTGTTGGCGTGTGGGTTTGGTTTATAACGTGTTACATAACATCCAGTAACATTGATCAGTTGTCATCCCAATCCGTGTAGTTTTATGAGAGTTTTATTTGACAAACTGTGAGCTGAGCGTGAGATTTGAGTTCTGTATCGTCAACTCTATACGATATATGGATTCGTATCACGTGAGCTGTTTGGTAGTTACGCACAATTCCTAAGTTTTAAACTGCCTAACTAGAGTCTAGATCGTTAATGTTGTTTAGAAATTTAAATTACATATATTTATTTTTTATTATTTTATATTTATTTATATTATTAAGTAGAAGATACCCAAATGTAACTGAAATGATGGTATTGAATAAACTATTTTATAAATCAGCTGTTAAAAAGGCCAAACCATAATGTTTCAATAAAATCATGCTTTCATAAATAAATATTTTTATTTAAAACAAAACAGCAATAAATATAGAATATCTAAATAATCTGTAAATGTTTTATTTTTACTAAAGGATCTATAAAAAATCATTTGCTCACAAAAAGTTAAACGGGCAAAGTATGACGCCTTTTTCACTTCGGCTACTATTGTTGGTTCTTTGTAGAGGTCGTAGAGTTCATTATTTGTTCGAATACGTCATTCTCTGTCTAAAACTGGACCATAGATTTTTCTAAAAAATCCCATCAGTATAATATACCGCTATATTTGACTATAACGGTATAAATTACACTTATGTAAAACTAAGTTCATGGTGGGAAAATACATTTTAATTTGTTTCTTTTAAAATAAGGCAAGTAAATTTTTATTGAATAGATATTATAACATATCCTTCACTTATATTAAGCTATATTTCAGGTAAGATATGTTAATATCTTACCTAAAAATAAAGAAACAATAATGTCTATTTCTAACACTTTTTGATTCATACAACTTAATAAACTATATTATTCAATTGAATTTCAACATTTTATCATTCTTTATCACTATTACGTTGTAAGATCACTCAGAATTCAATTCACCATGGCATTTCATTACATTCAAAGTTCAAATTAAGGAATACTAAGTTAACAGGAGCAAACGGGCAGAAGATACAGCAAGTATAAGCGATCAGCCTTCCATGGACAGCCTTAGCCCTAGTTGGGCAACTGGTGCGTTACCTACCTTTAAGATAAAGATACACTACTAACACTTCAAATACATATCATTAAAAACCTCTCAAGTCTATGGTAACCGTAAAATTAATATTTCTAAATGATTTGAATGTCAGTCAATAATTCTCATAACCAACCATTTCTGAAAATGAGGGTTGGCGTGAAATTCATTACAAGATTGCCGAGCGTCTCCCGAGGGGAAATCCAACGCTGCAAATTAAGGGAAATGTTGAAACATTCAATTAATCAATTATTTTATACATATTACATGTCTACGTGATGTCATTTTTTGTCACCTACTCACCTCACCTAGGATAAATGGTCCTCCACCCTGGAATAGCCCAGCCGTACTGGGCTACGAGTGCGTTGCCGGCCTTTTAAGGATAGGTACGCTGTTTGTTTTAATTTCCCCAGTCTTGTTAGTTTGTAAATATCTCTGCAGGCATCTGATTCCAGGAAGTAGTGGTCCGCAGCACAAAATACCTTTAAAAGGCTCACTTATAGAATGACACGAGGTGATACGGTTTAAACTTTGTATTCTACCCCAATTGTCCCATAATTAAATTCAGCTGTAGGTAATCCAAATAATTTGGTTACCCGTCACATCATAAAAAATGCTAATTTATATGTATACCGCTTAACATCTTTTGAGGGATATAATTTCATGGACCTCCAGTCCCTTATTCATATATATTTTTATAGTACAATGAGGAATGGAGCAGGCGGGTCATCTCTACCGTAAGGGATGCCGCCGATGGGTAACCGCCATTCAAGCGATACAAGGGACTTTGATATCCTCACTCCTGAGTAAAACACAAATACTCTTTCACTCGTATGGTTCAGCATAGCACTCCCAAGGATTATTTAGTATTAAGACATTGACCCGGCCACTGTCAAGCCCTTCTAACAACCGAAAAACATAAGTTTTTCCATTTAGACCAGGGATCGAACCCGATACCTCTCTCTTCATGGTAGATTTACAGGACCTATGAGGCTACAATCTTCGAGGCTTTTAACATAGAGTACCTTGTTAATTATTATCCACATAACAAATAATAGGAATGTTAAATGAACTCTTAAAATGTAAACCATAGGCTGAACAGTATAGAAAGAGGTAACGTATTAACGTAGAGACCGCCATTACATTAACATGTAACGAAGAGCAATCTCGCTGCATCCTTTATTGTCCTGTTGAAATCGATACCTCTTACTCAACAACACGGCCATTACCTAGCCCTTATTGCCAATTACTGGCATTCGAGTGAACACATATTTACATGCAATTACACGTACATAAGGCTTATACGTACATATCACGGATATTGTTTAGAATGGGATTAGATCTTCCACGTCATTTAAGCAGATCAAATTAAATACGACTTTATTACAAATATTATATGCCATGATTGTGCTAGAGCTAAGGGGTCCCATAGTGGAATTATCCTAGATGAGCCTCCTGCTCGTTCATCTACCGAGTTTTTTTTTATCAAAAATCAATATAAATCTTCAAGAAAAAGAACGCATCTATCCCTAAAAGGCCGGCAACTCACCCGCGGCTCTGTAAGACCTGAGTGTGTATCCTAGGTGAGCCTCTTGCTCGTTTGCCACAGTTTTCATTGGAACAAATTCAAGCAATAAATAAATAGTGGTATAGCAGGCAATGGAGTAGGTGGTTCCCCTTTAAGATGAGAGATCACCGCCACCCATGGGAAACCGCGTCGTAATATGTGCTTTGGAAGTGAAGCCGGTTTTTTAAGCCGCTTATCGTTATAATTTCCAGGACCTCCGATATCCTCATTCATCCAGGAAATAAAACAAGTAATTTTTATTATTTATACGATTCTCGCAGTTTCATTGCATTTTAAGACATCTGGCCCTTTAGTGGTAAAGTAAAACCATCTAATCCCAATTTGCAACGGAGCAAGTTGGTCTCCTATGGTAAGAGAACACAGCCGCGCCGCTCATGGAAAACCACGCCACAGTCCGCGTATTGATTGTATTGCCAGCTGTCTGGACCGCGGTCGAACGCGATACCTCTCGTTTCATGGTAGACCTATTAAACCACTTCGTTCGTTACTTCGTTCGTCACTCTAATTCATTTAACGCATAACGAAGGAAGGAAGGCAGAACACAAAGTTTCATCCATCGATGTTTGTCGTTAAATTGAGCGTTTTTTGTAGAATTTTGCGCCAAGTACTACTAACTTTGCAGATGTATCTGCTTGCAGAGTATCTTTGAGACGATTACGACCGTAGGACAAAAAAGGCGAAGCTATATTTTGGTGTCCATTGAGTATATTAATATATCATAAGAAAGTGTGCTATATTAACATAAATTGATAACAAAATATTAATTATTTACATATTATTAAATATTTAGTTACATGTTCTTTAAATTAACTGCTTCAATGAAGAAAATCTGTTTTTTTTTTCAAACTTAATTAAGTCACTTCTTTAAATAGCGCATATTCTTGACTTTTTCAAGTCAAATTATAATTATAGTAAAGCTACCATTGATTTAAAAGATATACCTCTAAGAGAAGAACCTTATAGGGTTTAATTTTCTTATATCGCCAAATTTAAAATGGTTTATTTTTAGGCTATTGGCTAGTTTAAAAGGTACCCGTTGGAGCTTGTGCAGAAGTTTCCGTGCATCGTTGTCTTCTATTTATTGGTTTCCGTTATCTCTTTAGGAATTGAAATAAGCGGATACAGTTCCAGAAGAAAGTCTTTTTACTTGTTTTAGGTGACTTGATTATATCGAGTGAAATCGTTTTGCCCATACCAATATAATACTATTAAAATAATAACATTTCATATTTATTCTATATAACATTTATTTGTTTTATTTAAATCTAACCTAAAAAAATATTTTATTTAAAAAATTAAATAAAATTTCAACAATATCAAATATTATAATATTCCTAATTTATTTTATATAAGGATAAGCGGTCCTTTACCCATGGACACATCCAGTACCTGCTGGATGGTGGGTGCGTTGCGGCCTCTTTATTAAAATAAAAATATGAAACATAAAGATACAGATTTTAGTGAAATAACGTATGGAAATTTTAAAATGAAAATTTTCCAACGTATTCAAGAGTATAAGCACACAATGTTCATACCAGGTTAGTAAAAAATTATGCAGAGTAGAAGTATTTAATTTGAGCCTAGACCGAAACATTACGAAGACAGTGTTCGGGTGTGGCGAGTGGTTTCATAACTATGACACATTTGCAATGTACAAATTTATAAGCATAGGAAGTACTATTGTTTACCTTTCTGACATGAAGCCCGAAAAAATACTGGAGTGCATGAAACGTATGAAGTACGTATTTATTCAATCTTAATTAATATAATATTATACTATGCTATTACGTATATCACAAATCAGAAAATTTCTTTGATTTGTTGAATATACTACATATTACGTTCACAGAATATTCGCCACTATATATCAATTGTAATAACAATTACACTCTTGTCAAATTTGACACTAAATGTCAACTATCAATAACAAATGTGGTTTTGATTGACAGTTTGGTTAAATTCTGGTATTTTAACCGGAAGGAATAACAATAAAAAAGTTAGTTCTTCAATATAGCGTTTAAACGGAACCTAGAAATGCAAGTGAATACTGAAATACGCAGAAACCATATTATCTTATTTCTGTATTTACAGATAAATGTTGCGATGTTAGTACCTTATCTTGTAATTGGTGTATGTAAGGTAACATCTGATAATGCGTACAATTTGGACTCGCTGAAAATTATATACAGCAGATCTGCACCTGTCCATATTAAAACAATTGAAGATGTAAAAGCAAGGTAATTTTTTATGTGCTAGTTGGTATTACAAAAACTATTTTATAGTAAAAATAATAATTGCCTTTATTCAATAACGATATTTTACTAGTAAGCGAATCATCTGTTTGCCTTTTGGCATAAGCCTCCTCCATACTCCTCCATAGTTATATGATAAAAACTTCTTTTACGTTAACTGCTGTTCATATGCGTATAATAATTAGGACATTATAAAATGCAGACAAATTAATCATAAAGGAATAATAGTGAAGCAATGATAATAAAATAAACGTTCTGAGCAACGCCAGAAGCAGTTTGAGGGAAGAGAGGTGCACAGTAGCTGGCACTGGCACGGTGACCGGTTTCTGGTCACCGCCTGAGGTGCGGATCTAGTTTCAGCAGGGACAGCGAGTAGCGCATACTGTTTCTTCTATCTTCCTTCCTTTCTACTACTCATATTTGAAGCCATGAATTAAGTCGCGGTAAATGATTATTGAAAAAAAATCAAAAAAACCAGCTTTTTACGTTGACATCTTAAAATGACATAAGAAAATTATCTAATCATGTCAATGACAATGGGGTGTTTCTTTGAAAAGGCACTCATTTTGAAGATAATATCTTCCAAACTTACGAATTAACGCGAGATTAAAAATTTCAGAATGTGGAAGAAATCTATCAAGGCTACGGTGTGACGGAGTGCGGTGAGCTAACTTCTGAAATTTTCGTATTATTCTAAAGGTAAACTAAATGTACTTTGTAAAGAAAACTATTTCAAATATAAAATGTTTAGTTTTGTCATCTGGCACAAAGGCATTTTGTGCCGCGCACCACCACTCTCTGGGGTTAACGCCTACCAGCGGTATTTCGAAGCAAATACGACTTGGTGACTTTGAAAAAAGAGTGAACCTACTCCTTAAGGCAGGCAACGCATCCGTGACTCCGTCAGTATGCCCCGCTTGGTATGCCTCCTGCTCGTTTGCCACCGTTTCCATAAAAATAATCACTTTAACTCATGCCGTTTAAAGATAAACTTCAGTGGCTGTATACAAAACACGTCCATATGAAATTCAATAGGAAGTTTCGAATAAATATTTAAACAATTTTCAGATTTCCGATCCGAACACGGGTAAAACCCTTGGTCCCAATCAACGAGGTGAAATACGTGCCAAGGGTCCGGTCCTCATGGATGGTTATATTGGCATCGACCCCAATGCGTATTTGGAGGACGGTGGCTTCCTCAAAGCTGGCGATTGGGATTATTATGATGACGATAACTATTTCTACATTGTGGATAGGATCAAAGAAATCATGTGCTTCATAGGCACTCGGGTGTGAATTATGTGTGTCAATTAATGTATATTAAAACTAAACTCATAAAACTAAAAAATGTCAAAAACAAAACAAATTTTTAGTAAGACATGTTAATAAATGTTAATATCTCTAAACTGTAAAACCATTGTAACAAAGCTAGAACTAAGTAAACATGAATAATATTAAAGAATTGAAAAAGCGGGTTCGTTACAAAGCGAAAATGCCATGCCATAAAGCAATTATAAAATAAATATTAAAAATAGACATTTATTTACATTTATTATTCAATAGGAATACTTTTAAAATAATTTAAAGATGTATGTATATAAAATTTAAAATTGAATAAATATTAGTTTTAGTTAAATGTTCAATTTGAACTATTCAGTCGTTATATTCTTGGTAAATTTTATTGTGTGTTTGTATATATTGGCTTCTATGTACCGCCATTGGAGTTGGAGACAATTCTTCAGTTACATCCACAAGTGCTGGAAGCTGGAGTGGTTGGCCGAAGCGATGAGGTATTTGGAGACATTCCCACGGCATTTGTTGTTCTGCAACCCGATTCTGATGTCACTGAAAAGGAGTTATTTGACACGTAGATTTTTATAGTCCTACAGAACATTACCAAACAATTGATTTTTATCTATAACTATCTGATCCCGGCAAACATTGTCTTTCAAAAGAGTTTTAAGCGTTTTTGAGGCATTTTATGATGCACATTACCATTTTGTGAAATCATCTTCCTGCAGAGGTATCTCCATACTGTCACGACTTAAGATCCTTCAAAAAGAAGAACGTATCTATCGCTTAAAGGCCCCCTATGCACCCGCGGGCCAGAAGGACTAGGAGAGCCCATGAGCGGAGGAACGCTTATCCTAGATAATCTTCCTGCTCCTTTGCCACCGGGTTCATAAAAAAAAGGATAAGGTATAACAATTTTTATGTACCTATAAAAACCCTTATGAGATATACTATCATATGTGCTTTTTTATCTTTGTGTTTAAATAGACAATTTTATAAGCCACCGCTTTTTTCAGGAACCCCCTTTCATGCAATTAGCGGGTGGTGTTAAATTTATTTCAGAACTACCGAGGAATCCTCGTGGGAAATTTTTACGCAACGAACTAAGAAAATTAATAAATGATATATAAATAATATATATATATATATATATCATGATAAAGCTGGAGCGTTTTATTACAACAGTATTATTTTATCTACATATGTGGTTGCACTTTAAAAAATTCCAAAGTGGTATGTATGGCTATATGCTGATGTGGTATGGCTACGCGCCAAACTCTTAAAGATTTTTCAAAAAAAATATTGAACATTTATGCAAATATCTTATTCAACAATTTTAATTAAAAATTGTCTATATTTATTAGACCACATAAGCTTTACACAAATTTACAATTGTGACTATAAGCCTACCACGATCCCCATACCTCTTATGAGGTTCAATCTCCGTTTGAATAAAAATTTACATTTTATTAAATCTTTGCTACAGATTTCGAGTGGGTGGATGTTCTTAACACATAACACCCGTAGCAGAGCCATTCTGACGCACAAATTAGGCTGGGTCGTCCAAGTATCACCACGGCCTCATAATAACTGCAGTGTAATTTTCTGAGTGAGTGATGATATCGAAGTCCCTTAAAATGCCGCTTAAAAGACGTAAGAAGCCGACAACATAATCAATGCGTGGACTGTCTCGCGGTTGTTCGTGGGCGGCGATGTTCTCTTTCCATATAGGAGACCCACTAATTTCAACTTCGACATCACCATTCACCATCGGCCTCATCTCAAAGCTCAGAGCCGCTCACTGAGCTATGGAAAGGGCTATGCTCGGAGTTTCGCTACGTGATGGAATCAGAAATGAGGAGATCCGTTGACGTAATGGTTTTAATAGTATACCATGAAGCGAGACGTATCAGTTTCGAATCCCGGTCCGGACAACTATAATTTAATTTATAATTTATTTGGTTTCTGGAAGAGCTTGATAATGGCCGGGTGAGAGTCTTAATACTGTCGCGCCCGTGGGAGAGCCATGCTGAAGCATATGCCATCGCATTAATTGGACCGGCTCGTCCGAAGTGATACCACGAGGCTCACAAAATACTCAGCGTGAAATGTTATTTGTACTGTGTTTTGCAGAGCGAGTGAGGACATCGGAGGCCCTTAAAAGTTCCGTTTAAGCGGCATTAATAGTCGGCAACGCAACCAATGTGCGGACTGTAGTGCGGCTGCTCATGGGCGGCGGAGTTCTCTTACTATTTAGGAGATCAACCTGCTCCATTGTCCGCTATAGAATAAAAAACTTAAGGTCTTCCAAATATGCAATTATTTTATGCCGGCAACGCACACGCGGCCTTGCAAGGGCTAAGGGTGTCCAGGGGCGGAGGATTTGCATAAAAAAATTAAACCTATTTGCTTGTCAGTAGTAGTCATATTATACACTTTGAAGAATAGCTAAATATCGGTAAGTATGTATAAAATGAATAATTCGTTTCCTTCGTCTTCACATCACGCACAATCTATAGAAAAAAAATTACTAATTATATATATAGAAACCTTCTTAGCTAATTGTATTCACTATTAAATTTTACAGATTCAAATTTAATATCAGCTACGACAGGTGTATAGTATACCTAAGTGGGTCTAGGTATAAACGTGGTGAGTGGAATGGCCGTTCATTTGAAAGAAATCGTTACAAATGAGCAAATAAGTGAAACGTATTTCTTTTAGGTACCGACGTACATGCAACTGGCGAATGGCGTGAAATTCATCACGGAACTGCCAAGAAATCCCCGGGCGGGCGCTTCGCGTCGCTTATTAAGAAAATATTGAACGAAAGTCTATAATTCATTTTTATTTGTTTGTATTATACGCTTATGTTTTTACATGGTGTTACAAATTGCGACAATCTCATTTAGATGCTCATATAAGGAATGGTACTCTGAGTACTTACTTAGAAGTGTACCAAGTAGAGTTTTTTTTACTTGTATGGGCAGATTTGAGCGTATTTTTGAGTAGCGTTAAACTTATTTAAGGTGGTTCATAATTTTATGTATTTGAGTCAATTAATAAATAATCTTATTTTTATTATATAGCGGACAACGGAGCAGGTGGATGCTACATTCCGCGCATTGGTTGTGATGTTGGATTTTCATGCCACTTTAGCGGCATTTTTAAGGGCCTTCGATATCTTCACTCGCTCCGCGAAAAATAATAGAAATACCATTTCAAATACAACTACTACTTCACGGTGTGTATTCTGTGAGCCCGTAGTATCGCTTCGCACGAGTCGGCTCAATTTGTGCGTCAGTATATGCCTCAACATGGCTCTCCCACGGGTGAATCCTCAATAAAAGATCTATTATGAGCACCAAGTATGTACCAAGAAACCTACTAACACAATAAATGACTTATATTTAGAAGCTATTACACCATATAGACCCAAGGGATCCTCTAATATACTTTTTTTGGAAACGGTGCCAAACGAGCAGGAGACTCTCGTAGGATAAACGGTACTTAGCCCAAGGTCTAGAGATACCTTGCAGAGTCGTGGTTCGTTGTCGGCCTTTAAGGGATAAATGAATTCATTTATGTAAATTCCCACGTCGTATTGGTTTGGAAATAATGTAGAGCATAGCATAAAATAGTGGTGCGCGTCACAAAATACCTTAAAATCGCTCAGTTGCCGAATCACTAACATTGAGGTATTACGAATTAAACTCAAACATCTTAAGAGACTCAAACTTACATTACAAAGACAAAGCATATGAAATAACAAAATTTTTGTATAGAGGCTCGAAATATTTGTGTTAAATTGATAATAAATTTGTCTGAAACTAAAAATGAACTCGTCTAAATTAGGAGCATGACCTCTTAACGAAGGCTCTGTATTTGGCCAACAGCCAGTCGTTCCCGTAACCGGACAGAATGAATAGCGTTTCATATTTTGATCGATATCCTCCAGTGTTATTGCATTTATAAAGTCTAATATCTTACGATTACCTCTAAATTCAATTGTTCCTATATTGTAAAGTTCAATTCAGAGGTCAGAAATAACATCCCATAAGACTAAATCTCGGAAATAAACAAAACAGTTTCACAGTACTTTATGTAATACTGTACATCTATTGTTTCATTCTTTGAGCCCGTGGTATCACTTCTGACTAGCTGGCCCAATTAGTATGTATGCTTCCGCATTTCTCTCCCATAGGTAAGAACAGTGTTAAGACACTCGCCCGGTCATTTTCAAGCTCTTCCAAAGACGAAGGCTCAGCAAAGGCTGGGAGTGTCCATGGGCGGAGGAACGCTTATCGAAGACGAGCTACCTACTCGTTTGCCTCAGATTTCATTAAAAAATAACAAATGAGTAATTATCTATGGTCGGCAGAAAAAATCACAAATAGTTTTGTACTGTTTGGCTAAGTGAGTAAAGTTACTGGCGATCCACTAAATTATACCGCTACACGAAGTAAAAAGGCGACAACAAAACCAAAGCGTAGACTGTGTGGTAATAGTCCATAACGATCGTCATCTATACAAATAAGGGAGGCCGCGTTCGGTATTAAAAAAAGTAATTCCTAAGTATTAAGGGTGCGAAAAGGGTCTCATTCCATCCCCTAAGTCACTGAAAAATATATGAAAATAAATATATGATGTGGTCGAAGTTGTAATGATATATGTATATATAAAACCTTTATAGTACATAGAAGTATTAACAAATACAATCTGGTACTAATACTGTAAGTCATTATTTTCTATAATTTTTTATAACGATGTAGTGTAAGGAAAATTCTTCTATTGCATGTTACGTTTCACCAATCTATACGTACCATAAAAAGACGGCAACACGAGCACCGCGTGGACTGTGGCGCGGTTGTATATGAGTATCGGTGTTCTTTTACCATATAGGAGCCCAAATTGCTCCGTTCTACACTATAGCTAAAAAAATTCAATAAGTACATTAGATATAACTTATGCAAATTGCAGCCGTTTTAGTGTAGAAGGCGATTATGTAAAAGGTTCAACGAACTATCTAGATAAGTAAGGAATGGAATTTGAAGTGAAGCCAAGTAGCCACAATAGCAAATGCTCTACGAATATAATATTCACGATATTGTGTTTTTATTTATAAATAATAGTTTCATAATTTATAAATAGGATATCAGCGTAGCAAAGAAGTATAGATTAATCGCTGAGAAGAGGCACAAAAACTAAACATCCAGCACAAAAATTTAATCTAAACTTATTTAAATAATTTTATCAACTTTTTATATTTAAAAAAAATCATTCCAGCTATCTTAATCCTATATACAGGTATGTATATACACTAAGTGTTTAGTCTCTCTCAATTTCCAAAGTAAAAAGGTGAAATTTCACCTGTGGTAAGTAGACAACAATATAGTTATATATTTCCTTTACTTGTGCTAATCACTAAGCAATTTATGTTTCAAACTCCACAAATTTTACACATTACGACTCAAAGGTGCTTTTAGAAAACATAACGCGCTCGTTGCTACGAAGGCGCCAAAACTCTGTTCATGAATCATTTGTATTTGCAATTACCATATCTGGGATCATCTAAATTGCCTTTTGTATTTTTGTAAATTTATAACATTTATTACTTCATATTTTTATCAAATCTTAACATATATAAATTACGTATCAGGGTGTTTGTCCTCAATGGACTCCTTAACTACAAAACCGCTTTAAAAACGTTTTACACATATAGGAAAAATCGCTTTTTATTGTGAATTATTTATTAATAAAACATGTTGATTCTCTGTTAGTACGATAAGATTGTAAGAGATAGCGGTTTATAGTATCTAACTTTTTAGCTAGATCAAGTATGAGATACCATCCAGCCTCTAAGACCGATATCTAGCCCGTGATGGTTCATGCTGCGTTCAACTGGAGACACAATTCCACAGGTCGTGGAAAACCCTGATTTTTTGCGTTAAGGTTAAAGGCCGCTCTAACCAATAGCGAGAAACCAAAACAAAAAGTATGTACCCAATACAATTTAAGTAATTCAAATGAATTTCTTCAGATCCACGAGTGTATTAAAGTTAATTCTCTGAGTAATCTGTATTCTGTAAAAGTTATTTGAATTATTTTTTTGTATAGTGTACACCGAAGCAAGGAGGTCTCATATGTGGTACGAGAACACCTATTTGTTGCTGGCCTTTTACGCCGATTAAGCGGCATAATTTCAAGAGCCTCTGATATCCTCACTCACTCAGCGAAACACAGTAAAAATACCATTTGACAGTGAATATTTTGTGAGCCCGGCGTATAAATTCAGAGAAGCTGCCCCATTTTTGTGCATCAACATATGCTTCAAAATGGTTCTCCCATTAGTGAAAACTATTTGTTCTATTTTAAGATTATAAAGTTAGATTAAACAGTTTAAATGGAATAAATCGTTGTTTGCTCTTAACAAAGTTATACTTCACACAGCTCTTATAAGTGAATATAAAAATTTTGTTAAAATTTTCAACTTAGTGCAAACTATAGAATAACTGTAACAGCGGACCGAACAGAGAAAAGCAGACACTTACAAAGTTTCCACTGAACTCCGCCACAGCGAGGAAAATAGATAAATCAGGGGTGTTTTCTTTGTTGACCTCGCAACCACGCGGACTTCTTACACCGAATGCTCGTTTTCGTAAACAAAACTTTGCGCTCGTTATCCCAACTTTCATGCTAGTGTTTTAAATATAAATTGGAGTTTATTATGCTTAAACCACCACATCGCTTAATAATTTCCGCTATTACACGTAACAATATGGCTCAAAAAAGTTTTTAGATTAATTTCTCTAATCCTTTTATTTTATATAAACGGACAAAATAAATTTTAGGCGTGAATCCATACTCTATGATTAAAGTTTATGGTATGGCGTGGATTATAATGATAGCGTTCTATAAAATTTTCATGCGTCATGTTTTATATTACTTTCTAAAACTTACTTTAAAATTTTGCATTTAAATTCGTTTGAAATATATACTGTTCAAACATATGAATAATTTAGTAGAAACGGAAATAGTCCAATACGACTTCGGACTTTCAAAAATTGAGAGTACCTATCCTTCAAAAGGCAGCAACGAGCCGTGGCCCTGCCCTGGGTGTGCATGGACAGGGGACCGCTTATCCTAGGTGTGCTTTCTGCACGTTTGCCACCGTTTCCATAAAAAAAGAAAGTGATTTTCTTTCTTGTTTGGGTTGTACAAATTATGTTTCAAATTTTATTTTAAAAATAATTACATATGTACATATTATAGAAACAGAAAATCAGATTGAAATAGTATTAGTTTAGTTTTTAGTGTTTAGTTTAGTTTTATTATGAATAGTTAGTAAATAATTTTATTTATAATAGTATAGTGTTTCTATGAGTGAGTGTGTAGACTCACCAAATTTTACGTGAAAAAGGGCATCATCAAAATTAAAGTCTGGATTGTGAATAATTGACCATGGGCGTCGGTGACTTGCACTTTTCATAGTAAGACCGCTTTATTATAAAAAAAAAGTTGACAGCCTACAAACCAAAGCAACTAACCAGGCTAATGCCAGGGAAGTTTTATAGGTATAAAGAAGTCTTGGTCCAGTAACAACTAAAAAAGATGTAATCCTCAACGCTACATTTCTAAGCTGTAATAAAATTTGCATTGTCAATTTGAAAAACGTATTTAACATTTAAATTGACTGGTTCTACCTCAAGGTAATTTAGTTCGTAGCGTCCCTGCGGCCTCTAATAGGTTTCTTAAAGGGAATTGAGTTAAGCAGGCGTGATTGACTTAAGTGCAATGATCTTTATTGCTGAGATTAAAGAAATTGGGGTCGAAATACTCGATTTAACTTGATTAAGGAAAAGAGGAATGCTATGATGGAAATGGTCGCAGCTAAAAAGAATGATTTTGCCCGTTAGACGCGAATTGAACAATAAGTTTATTATGTGGACATAAACATTTATTCGAGAGCCTCGTATCTTAATGGTTTTAGAAGTTTACCATAAAGCGAAAGGTATCAGTTTCGAATCCCGATCTCTTGAAGGACTTGACAGTGGCCGGGCGAGTGTCTTAATATTGTTGTACCAGTGGGAGAGCCATACTGAACTATATACTAACGCACTTATTGGGCCGGCTCGTCTGAAGTGATACCACGGGCTCAAGGAATACTCAGCGTTAAAAGGTACTTGTACTATGTTTTGCAGAGTGAGTGAGAATATCGAAGGCTCTAAAAAGTGCCACTTAAGCGGCGTAAAAAGCCGGCAACACAAACAATGCGCAGACTGTGGCGCGGTGGTTAATGGGCAGCTGTGTTCTCTTGCCATATAGTAATCCCAACTGCTCCGTTGTCCGCTATAGAATATATATATTATGTATGTTACTACATAATATTATATATATATATATATTATTTATATTTATATATTATGTAGTATATACCGACATAAATAAACACTAATTGTTATGTCTCAGAAAACAAATAAACAAGACTAATTAATGTGTTGATCGTATAATTGAGCTCACATTAAATAAATTATTTACATGTTAATCAATGTTAAGACTGACAGACATCTACCGACAACAACAGACTACTAAAAATAATATTTATTATTTAAGTAAAATTGTACAAACTGTATTATTGTACACTAGATTCAGGTCGCCTCCGACAGGTGTGCACGGAGGTCCAAAGGGGAAGCCTATGTCCAGCAGTGGACGTCTTACGGCTGCAATGATAAAGATGATGTACAAACTATAAATATGTAATAAAATCTTTTTCTTTATATATATTCAAAGAAAATATATTTCTTTGGTGGTTTTGTTATAGTTGGTTGGTAAAGCAACGTAATTTTTTTTCTATTTCAACTGATATTTCTATTAGTGTAAAAATAGATAACATTAATAAAATATTTATGCATTTAGTGATACAAGTATTTTCATGCCACAAATCAAACATTTTGGGTTCGAGCATCCTTAACATTTTAGGATATGAAACATAAATTAAATCTTAAGACCTGCTATGCCCAAAATATTTATATTACCAACAAGTTTTGGGAACCTTAAAAAAACCTTTTCGCTTAAAGGGCGGCAACGCAGCCGCCCTGCGCGGGCTACGGGTGCCCATGGAACGAAGACCGCTTATCCTATATAAGCCTCCTGTTCGTTTGTACCGTTACCATAAAAAATATCGATGGACATGCTTCGGAGGAGTTTAGCGACAAACATGGTGGCAAATATATGTATGAAATTAAGATTCCTCTGTAACCCATCCTTTGTGATTCACATTTTGGGAGTTGATATAATTGGCTTCACTTTAACTCGTTCCACGTAACATTTTTCGATTTCACCGGGCACTTCGTTTAATTCTTGCGGAAAGACGCCAACAACTTCACTAATAGCTGGCACATCGAAAATTGAATCGCTTAATCTAACCGTGTAGAGAGAAGCCATTGGCAGTTTTAATTTGCTATCGCTGTGTTCATTGTATACCGTGAATTCAACAGTCAGTGAATTTTTTAAAAAAATTCGAGAGTTTTTCTATACCTTAGAGGCCAGCAATGCACCCCCGACTCTGCGAGCTGTCCATGGGCGGAGGAGCGCTTATCCAAAATGAGCCTCCTGTTTGTCTCCTTTTAAAAGTCTCGTAGCTAAGTGGTCTTATAAACCTACCACGAAGCGACAGGTAACGAGTTCAACCCCCGATCTAAATAAAAAATTATAATTTATTCGGCGTTTGGAAGAGCCAGACAATTGTGTAACACTGTCTAACCAATAGGAGAGACATTGTGGCGGTCATCACCGCCGTTCTATGTCTTCGTTGGATTATGTGAGTATGTATATAAATTTGATTTATGATTAAAACAGTCTCTTTCCAAACCGAAACGAGTGCAGATCATTTTCTACTCCTTACGCATTACTCTAACGCACACGGCGCTAAGCTCTACAACATGGTAAGGCACTAATTGGGCCAACTCGTCCGAAGTGATACATCCTCATAGAAAATAGTGCTTGTATCGTATTTCGCTGAGTCCTCACTCAGCGAAATATATATATATATATTGAATTATATATTGACGGCCTATATATTGAAGGCCCTTCAAATTATACTGCTTTAATGACGTAAAAAACCGGCAACCCAACCAAAATTATAATGACACGGTTGATCAGAAACGTCGATGATATCTTACTATAGAAGAGACCCGTCGGCATTGTTGCTCACAATACCATGAAAAACCAATGTTTTTAATATGTAATGAAGTAATGTTATTGCATAGAAATTGCTGTAGATCACAAACCAAGTATGCTCAAGTTTTGAATGTAAGGCCGCTTCGAGAGCATACAATATCGACGTTAAACTGCCGAGTTATTGTTTAACTTTCAGTCTAATTGGGAGCTTTGCCAAATTGTCACAAAGTTGAATATTCTGTCTTACAAAAGAAAGTTCTTTTAATATTTCAATTTCGGTTAAGAGAGACTTCTCCTTCACCATTTTTTATTATTTTGCATTTATTTAAATAATATTTGAAAGAGTGCTTGTATTTTTTCTTTTTTTCAAAGCAAACAAAGAAACAAGTTTAAAATTTCATATTAAGTTTGATAAATCTGGATTTTATATTTAGACCATATTATTTAATTATTTTTTTCTATTAAGTAAATTGTATCACGGGGCTCTTGCCTCATTAAATTGTGAAGTGGGTAGACTAAAAGATTATTCGTTATGTAATACCTACTGAAATATGATTAAATAACATTATATCACAAGAATGGCAGATTTCAAAGATCATCTGTACTGACACATCCTGATAACTTATAGGTTATACTATGGCCAAATTATTAAATATCAATTCCTCTTACCCTTATGTTTTGTCCCTTAATTAATTTAAATTTTTGTAAATTTTTACATATGAATAACGTTAAGTTGTAATTGAATATTGTAAATACATTATCTTTTCTTTTCAAGTCTTTTCTTTTTATAAATAATCTTTGTTGTTTGTTCACATTTATATTGTTAATCTGTTCTCTCAATATATTGTCTTTGGTTCAAATATTAATTCCTAGTTATAAGTTACATCTCTTTTAGAATTTTGTTTTATATTCTTGTTCAATCATCTAAAGTTATTTATGTAAATATCATTATACATACTTGTAATATTGTGGTCGCTAGTCAAATATTAAGCCAAAAAATATAAAAAAATATTTATTAATAAATGCAATTAACGCAAGCAATCAACTGTAACATTTTTTTCTAAATAGTTTCTAACGTCATTGACACTATAATCTTCACTTGTTGAAATTGATAATATTGTAAATGTAGTCAGTGTTTCAGCCGCATTCAGCAAAATTTTGAAAACGATATACGAAAAAAGAGCTTGGAAACCACTGATCACCATAGACCATCAAATTTATTTCACTTTGTTTCTCAATGTCGAAGCTCTTTTCTTTATTATTTACAATATATAAAAGCACTCAAATAATTATAACATAATGAAATAGAGAATCGTCAAAAATATAAGTCCTTCGTCAAATGTTACGGTTCCATTTCTTTCTGACATAAGCACAAAATCTGACATTTGTACAGAACAGAGAGAAGGAAAATAATGCGACGCAAATGATTAATGATATGAGGAATAATATGCGCGGCGCAGATATTTATGTACACAAATAAATAACATGAAAGTGTATATTTGTTATACCAAAATAACATATTTATACTGAATGAAATAAAATTTCGTTAAAAAAACGAATCGTATATCCCATGAACGAATTACTGAAATAATTAAATTAATTTAAATCTTTTTTCACCCATGCGACAGCCTTGCTGAAGCATAAGTGGACGCACTAATTGAACCGGCACATCGAAAGTGATACTAAGGGCTCATTTTTTTTTAAATGACTAACGCTGTCGGCATAAGGCCTCTACAGCTTCACGCGGACTTTTGGGGACACGAACCTCGGCTGGGGCCGTCGCGGTGACGTTGCCCGCCTGGGTGGCCGATCGGAAGCTCACCGGAGTGCGCTTCGCGACAAATATAAG
>DWCF01003406.1:0-19730 GCA_018230265.1 Delias oraia
ACAAGTAATACATGTAGATTTATAACAAAAACCTAATACAAATATCATACGAGCTGGCCCCAACAGAATGGCTTGTCCACGGGTTAGTATGGGGTGTGAAGCCAAAGACTCTTATCTGTAATTATAAAGATGTTGTTGGTAATACTTTCTCATCCAGGTTCTATGTGAACGACCTTTAAAGATGGTCGCTTTGCCAACAAATGCAGTCGTAATTTATTTATAAATAAGATACTTCAATATTCGAGATTTAGGTAATTAAGGCAAGTAATAAATAATTCCTAGTTGGTTTATCTGTACAAGCCGAAGTGCAAACCACACATCAATCTCAGAGTTACGGACGCAAGGATATTTTGGTGTATCAAATGATTAATAATTAACTAATGCGAAGCAGGAAATAGTCATGCTATTTCTGCTATTATTAGCTTTTAGGCATTGTGGGCTTATCATTTATTGTTACGGATACTACAATTTACGAAGGCATTTCTAAAAGTTTAATATAATAGTCAGTGGCAAGTCTGTTATTTATGTCTTTGAAAATAACTATGTAAATACCATAAACAAAATACAGAATACCAACCTAATGAAAATACAGATAGTAAGTAGATATATTTATGTTTTAAAAATAATATGAGCTTTTATTTAACGAATATTTAATAAATTTATTTTCATTTAAATTTCATCTAAATTTATATTCATTTTATAAGCAGTAGATAATATGTTGAAAATTTGTAATTTAAAACTGAGCCATCACGGTGATTAATAACAACTAGAGCTTAATCTTAAGATAACGATTAAGACATTGAATTTCTCAAACGTTAAATTTTGCAATCTTTTGTGATATAGTGACAAATTTATTGTATCTTAAAATGTTTGTATTTCTTCTAACAGAATGAATAAATGAAATGCAATATATGTAAATTAAAAATCCACGATTTACGAAAACTATATTATTATAATTATATCCTGATAAAAATATATTATTATAATTGAAAAAAATTGTAAAATACAGTAAACTAATCCAGTCCTCACACTAAGATTCCTTTTTCCCATTTGCGAGTCTTAATAAAAAATAAACGATTAATAGGTACGTAATCTATCTTAAATTTTTAACTAGAAAAAAAAAATTCATGAAGGACACTCAGCTTAGAAAACTTTCGCTTGAATTTTCGCTATTTTAAACATACGAACTACTTCGAATGTTCTACATAAGGTATGAAACAACATTAGTGAAATTATTCTACAAAACTTCAGACTCCTTGCAATTAGCCTAATGAACTTAAGTTTATCTCAGTGGATTGGTTTTAGTGAAATTGAGAAATTTCTAGTTTACTTATTTGGAATTTCACTTTTGGAACGTTTTCGTTATCGTTGCTTCCGTAAAAAGATTCTTAATAAATTGTTAATATTTTCATACAAGACAGAGTACGAAATTTCATTCGCATTACCTCCCTGTTTGTCGTTATACAATTTTTTAAGGGCATTTCCAAAGCTATACGACTTGGAGACTTTGAAAAAAGTACGCACCTGTCCCTAAAAGCCAAAGACTAACACTAAGCATATTATGTTATATATTATTATATCAGTAATATATTAAAATGTAACTTTCTCCAAGTAAGAAGAAAATTTTATGAGTCGGTCGGGTTCCGAGCTGCCACTATAGAACCTATATAGGCAGGCATAGAATCGTGAATGGTCATCGCAGTGTACGCGTAGCCAAAGCGTGGATAGGTCCCGGCCTTCAAGCGTCCAGAGGCTACGAGCACAGATACCATCTCCGACATACACCCACACCCCCAGCTCTCGCAACGAAGCGGTGATCCAGTGGGTACGATGGATATTTTCATTCTCCATGTATGTTTATGGTTTACGCCAACGTATAGCGTCCAAATGGTCCAGTTTTTCATATTCTTTAATATAGTTTTTTGCGTCTCATAGAGTCCCTAAGCGTACCCGTACAGGTACGCCGAACTATTATACCTACGTACTCCGTGAAACTGTACCAAGTTTTGTACGGTCGGTGTTGGTCTTGCGTCTGAATTTAGGCAATACTAGGTAGTATGAAAACTGCTGAAGCTTAGGATGTCTTTGGGCGGTGCACCGCTTGTCTTATCATCGATGAAACTGTTCATATGCCTTCCGTTTTTATAAAAATTTCAACATGAAGGTGGTTTAAAAATATATCAGAATTTCTTCGTTCTTGGCGAATCTTTAAAAAATTATCCAATCTCAATACAAATGTTATCTAGAAGGAAATCCTCGATTTAAATAGAAAGAATCGCCAAATGCTGTCAGTATTCAACCAACTCAGTTTTTCGTCTCTATAATCAAAGTCACTGTGTTGTACTGTTAAGAAGCACTGCAACAGTTCAGACTGTGTGAAAATAACTGTAAATACAACAATTTGCTGCTGGTAAGAATGGCTCCAATCAGTCGCCATGATATTAGCGCGGAATGTTCCACTGAGTATGCCATTAAGGAATGGAGCGAAGGAAATTAACCGCCAGCTCGATGTTAATCTGAGGAAGCAATATATGGAGCGACGCCTTTCTTAATTACAGCAAATACGACGCTGCTACGATTAAGCAATTTCCAATCAGGAACTGACCTTTGGACTCTAATAATCTTATTCACCGCTATTTATGGCACTACATGTCGACTCGCTTCGGTTTCACCTAACAAGCCACGAATTCCACCAATGTAAATGTTAAGATTTTTTATAATCATTATTATATAAATGGACTCGGCTGATGTCGACTTACTCGATACAGCACCTACCCAGTTCAGTAATGAACCTTCAACACGAAAAATATTATGGTCTCTTATATGGAAAGAGAACATAGCCCATGGATTACCAGGCCACAGTCCGCGCATTGGTAGTGTTGCCGACTACTTATGACCTATTTTAATGGGCCACTGATAGGATCACTCACTCAGCGAAACGTAGTAGGTACAAATAACGTATATAAAATAACGTAATATATGATTATTATATGAGCCCATTGTATCACTTCGGACGAGCCGGCCTCATTTTTAGTTGCGTGTGTGATCCATGCTGAAGCAATACTCCCACGGTGACACTATTACGACCCTCGCCCGGCTACTATCAAGCCCTTCCAAAGACCACATAAATTTAAAATAATATTATTTCTTTTTGTTTTGACCTGATTCGAACCTGATACCTCTTGATTCGTATGCTTCTAAAATCATTTAGTACGAGTTCCGCTCTTTTATATTATTACACACAGCTTTGGTAACTGTTCTATATTTAATAACAAATTAACGAACAATTCCTATTAAGTGAATTAACTAAAACAGGGTACAGTACTGATTGTTTCACGAGGAAATTCATTTACAATATAGTCATATAAAGTGGTTCAAAGCATTTGTAATGAAGTCAGGCCGCCTCGAGGGACAACTGGGTAACGTCAAATGCACGAAGTGTATGTGCAGGGGCCTCGGGAAATTTCAGCAAAGCTCGCGCTATAAGCATGTCTTTGTGAAAAGCTGTCGACTAACAAACACATTGATAAACGATCGAAGTAAGAGAGCCTCGTAGCTAAGTGCTTTTATAAGTCTATCATGAAGCGAGCGGTATCGGGTTAGAATCCCGGTCCGGACCAATTCCGGGAAAGTGCGTTAATACTGTCGCACCCGTGGGAGAGCCTTGGTAACGCTTATGCTATGGCACTGATTTGGCCGGCTCGTGTGTTATACCACGGGCTCGCAGAATACTCAGCCTGAAATGGTACTTGTATTGTGTTTCGCTGAGTGAGTAAGAATATATAGAGATCATTAAAAATACCGCTTAAGCGGAGTTAAAAGCCTGCAACACAACCAATGGACTGTGGCGTGGTTGTCCATGAGAGGCGGTGATATCTAACCATAAACCCGTCAACGTCAAGAATAACAAAAATAAAAATCTTTACAAAGTGGAATATTTCAATTGACAAATAAACCACATTATGAAAACGCCATCAAAGAAACGTGTTTGACTAGGCTCGTTCAAATGATAATTGAAAAATATTCACGTCAGATGTGCTTGTATCGAATACGTCATATATTCAATTTGCCCATCACTCATTGTTTACTTGGTTAATTAAAAGATTTCCGTCAGATATGAAGCTATTTGCAATTTACATATATGAGTTGAAATTTTTTGTCCTTTCTTCATCTGCGATCAGTCGCAAGCCTATAAACGGATATGTTACGTTCTAATATGGCGTTAGGAGTGAAGAAGTGACCATTTCTAATCATATAAGTCAACGTTTCTTTTCTGTTGGCTCTCCTGGCTCTCCACTCCAGCAGCTGTGGGCTAGAGGATTGCAATGTGTGGGCAGCTGCTAGTGTTGACTTAAATGTTTCGGCATCTACTGTTGACAAGTTCAGATATCTACAATTGGTACGTTCCGATAGATGTGCTGATATTAAATATTTAATTATTTTAGTATTTTTGGATAAGGATAAGTGGTCTTCCACCATGGAGATTCCTTTAGATATTTTAATATCAGTAGATATTTATTGTAAGATCAAACAAAAAAAGTAATAAAGAAATTGGATTTGTAAAAAAAAATTTGAAAATTACAAAAAAAAATTGTAAACCAGTAAACACAGTCTTCACGTAAGTTTTCCTATATCTAGTGGTTAGTAGTTGGTTGGTTGGTAGTTTCTACTTTGGACTGTATGTAGGGAATGAATATTATTATTACATTATTTAGAAAGTGTGATAAAAAATATCTTTAAATAATACATACCTCGAAACATTAGTCGAAAAGCCACATCAAATGACATACATAAAATTGTAAAAAAAAGTCACAATTAGTATTTTCTGTTCAATGCTTTAACATACAAAGCTCAAGTCAATTGTGCCTACCTTATGTGGTCCCTTCTGTGGCTTATAAAATAACAATTATATTCTTGAAATTTATGCTAAAATGTAAAGGACTGGTAAAATGTAATGTTCAGGTGCCAACATGTACAATATGTACATATTTATTTTTAATACACGTTGAACGAATTTTGAGTTGTTTTATTTACTTAATACAAATTACATTCTATTATAATATAAAATATATTTTATTTACTTAAAACAAACATTTAAAATATTTCGATCTATTTACAATTTTTCACTAAACACTATATTCACAATAAAATCCTAGAATCTAAATATCAGAATAAAACACCAAAGTAAAGGAGGTATGAAACTGTAAAAAATTGTCTGAAAAATATAAAATCGAATGGCTAATATATTTCGTGCATAAAAATTCGTGCATTTTCGTGTCCATAAAAAAGCGATTGAGATAAGAGAAAATGAAATTTAAAATTGCCATGTCGTTGTCGATAGCTGACACATTAGAATTCTTAGTGCACTGCAGAATGCATAGTTTAGTACTAGGATTACTTGGTGAGTTTCAGACTTTGATTTATGAATTTGAATGTCGGACGACGACAAAGCGAAAATGGACGCTGATTCGAAGCCAGCTTAACTTCTTTCCGCTAATCCCGTTTTCAGAGAATTTTTAATAACTTTAATTGTTAGAGATCCGGGAAAAGCTTTTAATAGGTTTAGGCTTCAGCGAGTTTTCATTCTAACTGTTGTAATGTACTCAATATTGTGATTTCGGTGTAATTCATAACTAAAAACTATCTTTTCGACTATATTACTGGATTTTGTTTCTAGGTAATTCTAATTAAATGTTATACATTGTATTTAATAAGCTGTTTCTACAATACAGGCTTTGTAAAATGCTTAAAACATAATATATTTAGGATACCATACTTAACTATCGCTCTAAACGAAAGTCATCAGATCACAGCCGCTCATGGACAAAAGCACCACAATCCACGCTCTACGTATTTATTTGGACGTATTTTTACTCCAATATCTTTACTCACTCAACGTAACACAGGACAAGTATTGTTCACGCTAAGTTTTCGGTGAGTTCGTGGTTTATTGATATATTATTATTCATCTAGTGCAACATTTTATAAATTTCAAAACTAAAGTGAAACATACTCTTTAATTTTCAGCTATACAATGTGTCATAGACAGTGCGTATAGCTTGCAATATGTCAACGCAGATCTGAATCAAATGATTAATTATCTACAAAAGCTGAACCGGAAAGAAGCTGTCAAAATGTATGTTGAAGATTCCCATAGTGATGATATATACAGTCCGCATAAACACAGCATTAACCATAAACACGTTGACGAAAACCCAGTGTCAGATACGGAACTAACGCAGTCTGGGCTTGAAAAGTTATCCGACCTTCTAAATAAACATGGAAGCAAAACACGCAAGCCTATTCAATCGGAATCTAAGAATGAGGAGAATTCAAAAGTATATTTAGTTTTAGATCCGCAAGCCAAACTTAACACGGCAGACGTGAAACGTATAAGTGAAGTGTGAGTGAGAAAGATTTACAATTACATTAAGTTTGATCATTATCAGCACCGGCAACTCATCCGCGACTCTGCAAAGGCTAGGGGGGATGGTATTGGATGCCTATGAAGTTACTCTATGTCAAATAACTGACAACGGGTTAGGTGGGTTCTATTAGGTGGCTTCAGAGATAACCGACGCCCATGGACGCCTATGACGCACTTACAGAATACTCAACATGAAACGGTTCTTGTACTGTGTTTCGAAGAGTGAGTGAGGATATCGGAGGCTCTTATAAGTGCCGCTTAGGCGACGTAAAAGAAAGCCGGCAATACAACCAATGCGCGGACTGTGGCACGGTTGTTCGCGGGCGGCGCTGTTCTCTTACCATATAGGAGACCCACCTGCTTCGTTGTCCGCTTAAAAAAATAATGATTAAAAATATTACAGTGTTAAGCTATATACTACACTTCATTAGTATTCTCGTTTTGTTTAAGTTGGTACAACTGTAGGCGTTACCAACTTAGAAGTACGTTTTAAACATTCATATTAAATAGTGAATTTTTAGTGTGTAATACTAGAATATTTCCTTCGCTTAAAGAATATTATATCTAGTAATATGAAACTACCTTTGATATGAATTATTTTGTGTTTGTTTGTGTGTGTGTGTATTATGTGTAAATAAAACAAGTAAGGATAGATCTAAAATATAGTTTCGTAGTATTTGAATCATTTTGAACACCATATAACCGTCCGTCTATTTCAAAGCATTTTAAATGAAATTTTAATAGATTATGTTTATCCTGAGTTAATTATATTACTCATATTTAAATCAATTATTTGTTTTATTGTAATGAAAGTTTTTGGTAAATAAAAGAAAAAACTCATATTGTTATTAAAATGTTTATTAGCGTTTCATCCTTAATATCCGGTAAAGGGAAACTGCAAACTGTAAAGGGAAAGGCAAAACAAATGCGCCGTTACAAGGGATTTGCTTTAATGGATGACTTTTTTGCGAGACGAAGAAACAGAGACTCCAATGAAAGTGAGCGTTTTTAATTATTCACGGACCAAGATTTCTTTTGTCCAAATATATTGGCCTAGTGTTAGGAAAATATATATTGACAGTTTTATATAATGTTGACTAGTAAAGCTATTTTCATAATAAGTACAGTTAGAATAAAAATAAATTTAAATATAGTTTTAATAATTCAACTTGAATTTTTTTTTCCAGTAATGTCATTTATATGGTTAATGATATCAAATGATATCAGGCACATTTTCATGGCGTGGCTTATTTTATCATAAAATGACTAGCCTGTGTTGCCGGCTTTTTTCACAGCATAATCGGTATAATTTCAAGGCCCTCTGATATCCTCAGTTACTCAGGGAAATAGTACAAATACCATTTCATTGTAGTAAAATGTGAGCCCGCGGTGTCACTTCAGCTGGCCCAATTAGTACATCAGCATTTGCCTCAGGGTGGGTTAGGATAGTGTTAAGACATTCACCCTACCACTGTTGCACCACTGTTGCAGTTTTGCAAGGTATTTTAATAAAAATGGTGCCATCATAATTGTTTCTTACAAGCGCTGCATTCACGATGACAGATATAGAATTGAGTTAAAGAGAAGAGTTTCAAAGAAATATGGATAATTATTAGGCCGCCACATATAGCTTTTATAATTTCAAAGTAAAACAACGTTTGTCGAGTCAGGTAGTTTGGTTAAAAAGATTCTGAAGTTACATGAAAATTATGTACTTCAATGCTGTTTTTTCCAGAATATCCAATGGACTCAATTGAACGTGATTACAAACCGAAAAGGCCGCGAAATGATTTCGCCGGCGCTGGAAGAACTGCCATTCCGTATATAGGCCATCGGGGTGACATCTATGACAAGGAGTAAATGAACATACAAATAAATGTTTACGTAAATATATTTTATCCGAGTTATCGAGCCGAAATGTGTTTTATAAAGTAACGTCTGTATTTCGGATAGTAGAAGAAAATACGTATTCATATATCGTCAAAATGGTTTTCAACAAGTCTTAAGTAGTCAATACTCGAATTATCACCAAAATTATTGAATAATTATTTCAAATAATGTATGTAGCAAAAATAAGAAGTATAGAGCACCCCCAAACACAAAATCTATACTAAAATTAAGATACAAAATATTTAGGGTATCATAAAAAAAGAGAAAATATAAAAGTAAATTATGTATATAATACATACATTAAAAATTACTAAAAATTATTAAATTAATAAACAAAATACTTAAAAAAATAAAGTAAATTATATGTATAATACACTATACATATTACCAGAGAAGGTTTTATGCATCCCCCAGAATAACATTTTGAATAGTAGCATTATGGGAAAATTCGAAATAACTATAAAAATGTATACAGTGCTTATGAAAGGCGAGTTCTGGAAGTTCTATTTGATATCAAAATTTTTCACAGGACATAAATCGTAATTAACGTAGGGCCTGAAATAAAACAACGCATCAGCTTAGACGTTTTTCTAATATATACGTTTATATTATACAAGTATATCACAGTCATCACTTCAGTTTTTAAGTACTCCAATATAAATTCTGTTATATCATTTATTTATTAAATTATATTTTAATAAACAATAATTTTGCTATTATAAAATGAATGTGACATTATGATTTTTTATAATTATTGAAACAGTAAAATAAAAGTAGATATTATAAATAAAGTTTGGCTTTCATATCAAAATACAAACAAGTATTGCAATCCTTGTATTCAATTAGCTAACAGCTTTTCTAACATAAGATAGGTTTCTTCAATTTGTAACTTTGCAATTAAAATCGTATGCATTTCTTAGTAAAAATCAATGTGACTAGGTTTTAGAAAATTAAACTTTCTTAATATTGTCATTGATGATTCAAATGCATAGGATGCTACAGATAAATTTCTTAATGGTAGTCTTTCTAAAACTATACTAGGTACATATGATATTATAATGTAAATTGTGTTTGGTGTTATTTACCATTAATACTTTAAGGTTCTACATATCAAATTACAATAATTATGTTCTTCTAGTGCGCTTAATATAAAAATACTTAAGAAAATTGGAATATGATGGACGTGTAATTTTCTAGATGAAGAATATTAGAAATCGGTTTATATACTTTGGCGTGTACTAACTGGCATCACAGATATTTATACTAACATTATAAAGAGCTAAACCTATGTCAAACTCAAACTTAAAAGCATTTATTCAAATATGCCCCATATGGAACACTTTTGCAACTCAATTTACAAGAGTAAAGCCTTCATTGCTTCGGAAGAAACACCTCTGCGAGAAGAACCAATTAAACACATAGCTTCGCGGAATGAGAGGATTGTCGTTGTTAGTCTCGTAATGTATTCACTAACTCATGAGTAGTTATAATAGAGGATTCATTGTTATTAGCCAATTAGCTTTTGCGCTACCTTCAGCCTGGCAAACGATCGAGAGTAAAAGTAAAATATGGAAAAAGTCCAATATCGTCCCGGTATAAAGTTCCTTACCAAGCAAGGAAAATCAGTCGCGACCATGATGAATGAGACGTCATTCGTTTACGGCGGCTCTTGTCCAGGAAAAACCATGGTTTACAAGTGACACAGATTATTGAAACAAGGAAGGGAAACACTTGAAGATGACCCGAGGCCTGGTAGGAGCATCGAGCTGACCACGCCTGAAATTATACAAAAAGTAGAAAAAATTGTACTCGACGATGCTCGTCTAAAGAAGAAACAACTCGCAAAAATGGCTGTATCATACGGTGACAGTATCCGATACAACCATTTTTAAAATCGTGCACGGTCATCTAGCTATGACTAGGTCAGCGCAAGATGCGTACCGAGAATGCTCACGCCGCCGCAACAACAAATGTTCAGGTGTAATGAGTTGAAATGTCAGTACAACCTTTATATTCTTTTGACTTTTGTCCTAAGCGTTTACAATTATGCCAGTGTCTGACCGATGATATTTACATAAATTACGATAGAGAATCGAGCAAGATTATAATCAGAGCTCAAAGGGAGACATAAATTACAAACATTAACCAAGACTTAAACTAAAGTGAACCATAGAGAGAACATAAATGTGTACAGGTAATAGAAGGATAATTTATTGACAGTTTAACCTTTCAAAGCAAATATAAAAGTATGTCTTGGAGCATTTATGCCAATATAGTTGAAATGTCAAAACTACAATGCCAGTTAATATCCCCGCACGATCACAAGTTTTATAATATTTTTGACTGTAAATAAAATATATACATTTGTTTTACTATAATATAAAATCCGTTCTACGTTTTATATAGAGCATTACGCGACACAGGTAAAAACTTCAATTAAATATATACTTGTTTGTCTGTGAAAACTGTAGCTCACATTTCATTTATATATGCATATATTTTGCGTATCTTGAATGATCATATTTTATTGAAATTTTTACCTTTTTAAAATGTAATAGGCTAGCAGACCCATAACGAGCACTCATTTTCTACTTTTAATGAACAAATGCCCTGTCTGAGTTTTATCTGACCATAGATTAAAGGTATTAAAGAAACATCATCACCCAAAGAGAAAATATTCAGCTAGAGTGTAAAACCAGTACAGTTGTATATATGCGAGAGTGGGCGCTCTTTACCCCACCCTAGGGATTTAGAACTATGTTGAGTGATATGCAGAATGCTCTTTAAACATCATTCAAAGAAAGTATCTATAATATTATGAATTATGAAGTTAGTTATTACTAATGCTTGAATAATGTGTAGATAAGTCTGGTACCAGTTTATTCATAGTAGACTTGTATGACGTAGCACTGACGTAACACTTACGGAATTACCACTAATATTACGTACGTAGAGGTAATTTCTCTTTGTGACTGTATCAAAGCTTAATTTTAATTGGAGTTTTAACTGCTAAATCTCATGTTATTGACGAAAAACCCATAATGATGTGGATATGCCCTACCTCGATTATCTAAACGAAAAATCTTTTCTATTTTAACCAGGCCGCTGAGTTAAAATACATATCAAGTAAGCCGTTTGAAACAAAACCAGAATAATATGGCTTAGGTTCTAAAATCTAGTTTGTCAAAGCAAAAATCTTTTTGAATTTGACTGCCTCCTCAGTTAATAAACATGTCAGTTAAACTGATTATAATTTCAGTATTACTCAGCAGAAATAGAGCAGCGTTATCCATTTAAGTCATAAATCGTAACATCAATATTTCCATACAACAACTAAATACGTTTTTATACATAATAAGCTACCACTTAACGGATTTACTTGTTTAAATTCAAGAATTAAACCATTAAACAGAAACTGTGTAAAAAACATATAACAATGTTAAGGAATATCTGGATGATGATATGGCTATCCTCAACCACAATGCCACATACTAGGCATGCTCACTTGTTCTTCTGAGTAAAATCTACATTCTGAACGCGTGGTGGTAGATTGTAACTTGTTACGTAATTATTACGAAATAGTGGCACACTATCAGGAGGCTCACTTAGGATAAGCGGTACTACGCCCATGGACACCCTTAGCCCTTGCAGGACCACAGGTGCGTTGCCGAAAATTGTATTTTTTATGGTAAAGTGGAGAACGGAGCAGGTGGGTCTACTATATGGTAATCGAATACCACCATCTCCTCCATCACTCAGCGTAACACAGTAGAGGTACCGTTACAAATACAACTACTATTTTACGCTAAGTATACTGTGAGCGCATGGTGCCTATACGGATGCGCCGCCCCAATTAAGACGTTAGCATATGCTTTGGCATGGCTGTCCCAAGCGTGAAGCATGGCTCTTAGACGGGTGAAGCATGTACTAGTATGTAGTATTTTGATGATTTAAAAGTGCTTGTTCAAGACCAGTTTTTGTTTTATTGTCTAAACTTTGAAAGTAATCATTGAAAATGATTGAAAGTACTCGCTTTGGGCCTACGTTATCTACATCCTTAAGATCTATTTAAGGACATTATTAATAATTGACTATAAAATCCAAGCTATGACTAGGCCATAATTTAAACTTAATTGAGAGTCCTAGGTGTAAGGTTTCATTTAACTCCGAGCGTGTATTTAGTGCAATGAAATGATTTATAAAATTAATCTGATTTATAATTTAATGAGGTTAAACTTGAGTATTATGCTGTAAAGTCTTCCGACAGCAACTATTTTGAATAAGTAATAAAGTTTACTTATCTATTTATCTTTAAAATATAAATTTTATTGTGAAGGTAGTATTCTTCCAAATTTAATTACAGTATGATGCTTTGCCGTAATATGTATGTGATACAAAAAGATACATATGTTAAGTTAGGAGAGAATTGATCCTTAAAGTATATTTACTATGGAACATAAAAGATTCAATATAAATCATCCTGACTTGTTGTGTGTGTATACTTACACTATTGAGATCTAATATAATGAACTTTTATTGGAAGACAATTTAATAATAAATTTAATATTTTATTGTTATTAAAATATCAGAACAATAAACCATTATTTAGGAATCATGGACCGACCAAGAACTTTTATAGAATATTTTTTAACCTTTAAATGATACTTTTAAAATTCACTTGAGAACTAAAACCAAGTTTAAATTCAGTTTTTTTGCTTGAAAGAAACTGTTTTTTTAACTAAAGTTTAGGTTATGTTACGGCCTGTGTACCATAATTCTTAAATATTGGTTGTTATACCATAAAACTATTGATTGAGGTAAGAGAGAGATTAATAAAAGTCAGTCCGTTACGGAGGGTCGCTTCATACACCGCTTAACATCAAAAACGAAGGCAACACTAAAGAAATTGTTCCCGTACCAGACGATAGTACTCTAATATTTGACTGTGTGAATTAAATTCTAATAGCGTGACTATAGACAATGTTATGGACCCTTTATTTTCTACTCTACGTTAATTCACTGATTTGAGAACACTTAGCGTCCTAAAGCCGTGGTTCCTTTCTGAGGTGCCGCTTGGGCGACATTCGATACCCTCAAAGATAGTTGGGTCGGGACATACAACAGAGCACTCCCATACCCTTGTACATGGAACCCCTTCGCTTATTCCTCCAAAGCCCATTGACTTCGTCGCCTTTGAGTGCGATGTTGCTCTCTGAAAAGATCTTACAGTTTTATAACAGTATCATATGTCCTAATTGGATCGGCTCGTCTGAAGTCGTATCACGGGCTATCAAAATACTCAGCGTGAAATGTTGTACTTGAAACTGTGCTTCTACTGTATTTGTCTGAGTGAGTGAAGATATCGGACGACTTTAAACATTCCACTTAAACTGGGTAAAAAACCGGAAACACAGCAAACGCGGAGTGTGGCGCGGTTCTCCATGGGCGGCGGTGTCCTCTTACCATATACCAGATACACGTTATCCGCAATACCACAAAAAATCGATGCGATAGATGATCCTGACTCCTGAGGGAACATCTCTACGAAACGAAAAGAGTCGAGCTGAACAAAAACAGAAGGATTGAATAGCAATATATTGCATATGTTATTATATAGATTTCATGGAAATATTTTACAATCTAAATATAATAGATAAGAATTAAATGAAGACGAGCCGGTAAGCGATAGACGCGATTACTTTCATCGTTGCCCGCCACACTTAGGGGAGAATAGAGGAGAACTCTTTGTAATATAAGAATATTAATAGCTCTGAGCCTCAGATGCCCATGTAGGCATTAACAACACTCCACGGAAAAATACGTATTTCTTTTAATTACATTAACATACTCTGCAAGCGAATGCTAAATTATTTATTGTGTTTAAATAAAACGAATTTAATAAAGGAAATGAAAATAATAAATAAATGTATAAATAATATATTAATATAAATAATAAATAACAAATAAACGTATTGATAGAAAATTCCTTTCGCCGGGGTCTCTCTTGAATACAATATTACGTGAAATTGTCTTGTGAATGTATTTGTTGCCGAATTCTTTCGAAACGGGGAAACGATTTCTTTAAACGTTTACATGCATATTTGCCATAGGCATAGGAATAGGCCCAAATGATGATAGCATAACATATTTTTTTTAGATTTTGTGCGACATTTATTCTTTTCATTTTTTAAATCGTATAGCGGACAACGGAGTAGGTGACTCTTCTGGTAAGAGAACTACACCGCCCATATACAACGGCGTCACAGTCCACCTTTACTTCGTGTTTCCAGCTTTTTTTCCACTTAGGCGTAATCATTTCCAGACCCTCCGGTATCATCACTCACTTACCGAAACAGTACAAGTACCGTGGCTCTCCCATGGGTGCGAGTTTCAGATAGAAGAGGAATTTATTTAAAATTTATAAAGCTGTTTATATATTTATAAGATTATTTAAGTGGAGTGGAAGAAAGGGATAAAATTATCTCCATTTTCACTTGTTCAGTGATCATTTTTCATACAGCATTGTAAAAGGCGTCCAATGAAATTATATATCTAATAATTATTAACGATGGCTGTCAATATTTAATGACGTCATTTCCGGAAAATGACAGCCGAGCGGTTACGAATTATTCACATGGGGGTGATAAAAACTCCATTTTACCGTCACCTGTTCTTTTTTACTTCTGGCGGTGTACCATTCATAATATTGTAACAATACTCTATGGAATTTTTAAGGTTACAAAACAGGCAAAATTGTTTAGGGTGCGTTCTCAAAATAAAGGTTGTCGCGTAATTTTGAGCAGACTTTTATGGTATGGCGGATAACGGAGAAGGTGAGTCTTTTATAAGTTAAGAGAATATCGCCATCCATAGACAACCACGCTTCGGTTGTGTTGCCGGCTTTTAACGACGCTTAAGCGTCAAAGTTTCAAGAGCTTCCTATATCCTCCCTCATTCAGCGAAACACAGTAGAACTACCGTTTCACTCTGAGTATTGTGTGAGCCCGTTATTATTTATTTCTTCTGAAGAACATGCCCAATATATGCGTCAGCATGGCTCTCCTATGGGTTAAAGTATCCCAACTAAGCGTAGCATCTTCTCTCCATTGAAATATTGACGAAAAAAACGACGTTTTTGCATTTTATATTACAAAGTTCTCTTAGTTCTCTTTAGCGACTAAAATGTGTGAATGTAAATACCTAAATGACTGAGCGTCTCGTGCTGTGGAAGGAGTTCCTGTATATCAGTGACTATTCTGGTTATTTCTTGTGTGTCCTTCGCGATGCTGCATAGCTCCTCTTGATTGAAATCCGGCGTTATCTGCTTGCAAAGCAGAATCTGACTGATCACGTTGCCAAAGTTCGATGGACCGGCGCGGTTCTCTGAGAAATATAGAAAATTTCTTAATCATTTTAAATACCTTTTTGAGAGCCTCATACCTAAGTTATTTAATAAGTGCACTCTACGAACTAGGAACTACAACTACACTACGAACTACAACTCTACGAAGCGAGAGGTTTCGAAATGGGATCCCAGTACTAGTAAAAATAAATTTATAATGTATTCATTCTTTGGAAGAGCCCGTGGTAGAGCCATGTTGACGTAGTCATTGGGCCGGCTCGTTCGAAGTTATACCACGGGCTCGCAGAACACTCTGCAAGAAACGGTACTTGTACTTTTTCACTGTATTTCGCTGAGTGAATGAGTAAAGTGCCGCTTAAGTGACCGAAAACGCAGGCAAAACTATCAATGTCAACTTATAAAACTATCGCAGACTGTGGTGCGGTTGTCTATAGGCGGCGATGTTCTCTTACCATATAGGAGTCTTACTTGTTCCATTGTCCGCTATATCATAAAAATCCTTGATCAAAAACTTTTACGTTAACTAAATATAGTTTGTTTAGGCTGTTAAAGTAACGAAGCCTTTCGTCTAACTATGAATAAACAGTAAATTTATGTAAACATAAGAATTTTTAACCAACGTCATTAGCTGAATGGAACGGCGACCTACATAATTGGCACGGCTCATTATAAAAGTCTTTATACACCGAAAATGTCGCTTTGTAGTTCGGATCCATTCCTACAACGAAGCCAAAGCGTCACGGTAATCGAATCAAATAGGGATTGCGATGCGATCGCCATCAGGCCGCATTCGCCGGCAGTTTCGTAAAGTCGAAACTTAAAGGGTGCACGCGCGTTGTTTTGCTCTGGACGTCACGTATAACAGGACTTTCTTTAAATAGTATTATTTATAACTCAAGAACGGCTGAACTGAATCAGCTGCTGGCAGGGGTATTTCAACGGGGGGTATTTGCCAGGCGGTGATCATGTGTGAAGGAGCGCTTTCCCCAGGTGAGAGTCCTGCTCGTTTGCCACTGTTTCTATAAAATAAAAAAACTGAATTGGCTGACAATTGGTGGAGATGTAGCTTAGAACAAATAGAAGGATATACCCTTAGCTTTACAGTTTACCCGAATATAAGAATTAGGGGTAATGTTTTTAATATATCTGTTTTTCGGATATAGTGGACCCATTGATTGCTGAGGTTAATCTATAAACATATAAGTATTCCGGCTCCACAAGTTTGTAATATGGTCCTTTCGTTTTTCATGCAATAGCTTCTCGCTGAGGGCGACTCTCGAGCTCAACGAGAATTAATTCTAGCGCAAGGGCGCCTTCTTAGAGACATGAACCTTGGTCTGGGCCGTCGCGGGAGAGTCGCCTGAAAGACATGCCGTCGCCATTGCTTCATTTTATCTCTCGTCGCTTATGCTTTAATAAATAAAAACTAACGGAAAACATTACACCCGCTGATTTACCTCATCGGCATGATGATGAGCATGTGTTCTGGCACTTTCTAAAGCGACTTATCCTCAACAATATCATTCACATACAATTAAATACAGATCACTTATGAAACATCCCTTCAGACAGTTCACGGAAGTACCAAAATCTGAGAATAGAAACTCAGACGGGTTATCATTAAATTAGAGAAATGGGATTGGTAATTGTTAAATTTAATTACAGATATCGTAAACTGTGTTAAAGTTGTTTTAAATGTTTGTGAGGTTATAAAAATGATTAGAAAATCGGTAGAAGTGGAATATGCTATGTAGATGTCTCAATATTTCAGTTATTCACGAGTATTTTTAATGGATGCCGATAAATGGTACTGAGAAATTAATTTTCTCTTTTTTGTGTTTAACTTTTCTCTAGTTTTATGTATCTATGTTCTATTATAGTTTAAGGTATTTAGGAATTTTAGAGTGCACATGAAAAAACAGCGGAGTTTCTTGATGATTCGTCTCTCCTAACTTCCTTCTAAATGCATAATATTCATTAAAGCCGAAATTGAGTTAAAAAAAATTGATTTTGACTTTTACATGTATGAAATAAATCCAAAAAAGTCAACAACCACTAATGCTTAGACATCCAAGAGCAGCTTGTTGGGTATCGTCCAATCAAGCCAAAGTCAACCTATTAAATACTATATATATAGTTACTATTTTTTAGTGTACAGCAGGTAATTGAGCAGATGGGTCTCTTCTAGGGTAAGACAATCGCGTCACATTCCGCGATTTTATTGCGTTTCCAGATTTTTAAAGTTCTCCATTATCCTCATTCAAAAAAACTAAATACTGTTTCACGTTGTGAGCCCGTGTTATCACTGCGGACGAGCCGCATCGATTACTGCGTCAACATATGATTCAATACGGCTCTCCCACGGGTAACAGAGTTAATTCATTCACCCGGTCACTGTAAAGCCCTACCAAAAACTGAATAAATTATAAATTTTTATTTTTACCAGGGTTCAAACCCGATACCTTTCGCTGCGTGGTAGACTTATAAGACCATTTAGCTGCGAGTCTTTTTTTATGGTAACGTGTCAAACGAGCAGGAGACTCACTTAGGACAAGCGAACATCGACAGCCGCAGACTTTGCAGACCTGCGAGTGCGGTGCCGGCCTTAAATAAATCTATAATAAAGATAATAATAAGCATTTATTCTCACCATACCGAAGACTTTTTAATATAATTTGATATTGCACTCTATAGTATACAATAATAGGTGTTAAAGCTGTTAGTGAGCATACCGTAATATGAAGTCATATCCATCGGCACCAGTTGTACTAGTCTGTGGCACTTGGCGAGTTCTCGCAGCAGTAGGTTGGACATAAAGTATAATAGCACCAATTGTGGCTGTTCAACGCAGCCCTCTCCGCTAGGCCTATGAAAAGAATCCTTCATTAGAACCTTTGGCCGTGTGATAACGATCTTTGTTAACCGTGGGTTTATGGAAAAACAACTGAGAAACGATATTGTATTTTGTTATAATAGCGTATCATAACTTTTAAGGAGAGCTAAATATACCCGTATCTTCTGAATGAATCCATAAAAGCTTTTTTAATGAAAACATGGAGGCAAACGGCTCGATATTATACGCGATCCCTCGCCCATAGACATCCCAGCTTCTGCTGTCACGCGAATGTCTTACCGGCCTTTCAGTGATAGATACATTCTGTTTATAAGGTCTCCAAGCTGTACGGTTAAGTAATAGCTGTCTAGGCAGCTGATTTGATAAAATGGTGGTGCGCGGCTCAAAATACCCTAAAACGCTTAGTTGTGGAACGACAAACATCGCGGTGGATCGTATGAAACGTTGTCTCAACGTTCGATGGTGATATTTGCATTTCCTACTCTCAGTTCGTCGCCTCTCTGCGCGCCCAGTCTCGCATTGAAGTACCGCATCACAAAGGTGTAATGGGTTTTGGAGGCATGTATGGCCTTAGAAATATCCTCATACATGACCTCGACCTCGTTGTCAGACTGTCTCGACGTAAGTGCGTATACCTGTATGACCTTCATCGAATACCTTTTAGTTGTTCTGAGTATCAGTAACGCAACTCTACTCGAGACAGCCCCGACTTTTGCCACATTGTTAATGAGGGACTTCCTCACGAGAAACCCGACACCACCCTGGGATCGCTGGTCGCCTTCTCGGTGGTAGAGCAAGTTTCCGGACCGCAGGATTACCGTGTCCTCAATCTCTCTTCGGACTTCTGATAACCCTACGATGTACTTGCTCACTGCCTCATCCAGCTCATACATTTTCTCGTCGGTCCTCAAAGTGCGTGCATTATATGTCGCCAGGTGCAAGGTCGTTGCGTGGCAGTAGCCGTGCCGCTGCTGGAGATTCTTTGCACCCTCGGCCCCACTGAACCCACAGCCGCTACTGTAACTGGGACTAGCGGGGCTGCCGGGGACTAGGGGCCGTAAATTGTTTGTATTGGTTAAAAGGGGGTTATTTGCCTTAATCACCACGCTTGGTAGGCGGGTTGGTAATCGCAGAACATCTGCTGTACTCGAAAGGGCGCAGCTGCCCACCCTCCGGTGAAGTGTCCTTTAGTCGCC
>DWCF01003407.1:0-19721 GCA_018230265.1 Delias oraia
GTTGCTTTGATGGTTTTTCCTTAGGTGACAGAATATTAAGTGTCGAATGTTTACTGATCAATCGTTTCATAATTCATCAGTTTGGACTTTGTTGATAATGTTAAATTGGAAAGTTTTAGTAGCAATCTTGAGTTCAATGTGACTTTATATAAAATAAAGCTATTGAAAAGGAAATATTAATTTATAATAAAATGCTCAAGCTTTCATCGAGCTTTGTAAATAATGGATTTACCATATGAGGTAAGTGTAGAATACATTTAAATTATTGTTTCCGCATTGCAAAATATTTTTTCTTTGTTTGTCTTTAATATTTTCACGTGACCTTATTCTTGATTAACTAGTGACGTCTTATTACAATATCTTCCGGTATCGTTATAAAAGTAAGAATTACTGTTTAGAAGTTATAATTTTTTTTTACTGCATTTTAAATCTTAATTTCATAAAACATATATTTAATTTTTAATCAAATAATAATAATAATTAATTTTCAACAGGTATTAGTGTATATATTTAAGTATTTAAAAAAATCAGACCGAAACTCTGCAAGTGAAACATGTCGCTCCTGGTATTTAGCTGCGAATGATTATAGTTTCTTAAAAAATAAAACTGTTGTACTTTACAAAGCAGATTTGAATGAAGACATATCTCCACTCCAAATTTTCGAAAACTCTGTAATTGTTTATGAAAGCTTTTTATTTAGTGAGGTTGAATTGTCCAATAAAACCAAAGACTTTTGGAATAGAAATGGTGAGAACATAAGATGTTTAACACTACAAAATTGTGATATAAGAGAAAAAGTATTTGTATATATATTAGAAAGATGTATAAATTTAGAGATCTTGAATATTCCAAACTGTAAAGATTTGTTTATGTCTGGATGCCTATTGGAAGGTAAAACTAACGGGCTTCTCTCTAATAGTCTGAAAAAATTAAAGTCTTTAAATTTGTCAGAAAACCAATATCTCACAGATGCTTTATTCAGCAGATTTGTTCAGACAGCTCCAGACTTAGAAGAACTTGATTTATCAGGATGCTCGTTGCAATTTCATTTAGGTTTAGTAAAGAAGTTTTATCCACCAGGATCAAATATACTTGAAAATCCATCAGAGTGTGTTTTAACATTTTATTATGTGCTTCAATTTTTGACATCAAGAGCTAAGAATATAAAAAGACTACTGTTTTCCAAGACATTAATAGATGGTGTAGCACTCAAATCACTCTCTGAAATAGAACGATTAAACTTGGAATACCTTCAACTAAACTCTTGTCATCAACTCACCAATGTTGGTATATCTTCAATTTCAAACTATCAGACATCCTTAAAAGAGCTGAATGTCGGACTATGCACAAGAATCACGGATCAGTCTTTAGAATACATCTGTAATAATTTAGTAAATCTAGAAAATTTTAACATACAAAGATGTACAGTTGTTACAGATTTGGGTATAGCAGAATTGCGGAAATTAAAAAAGCTTAAACAACTTAATATATCACAATGTGAATTGATCACTCACCAAGGAATTGAAAAAGGTATTTGCTTAAATGAAAATAGTCTTCTGGAGGAACTTGATATAAACTCTCTGAACTTAGACCAGAATGGTTTGATAATGATTACAGAAAAGCTACCAAATCTTAGAATTTTAGACATCAGCTATTGTTTTAACGCTGTGACAGACACTTCAATACAAGTCATTTTCAAGAATCAAGTTTTATTGCATACTTTAAAATTAAGTCACTGTGATAAAGTATCTGATGCTGGACTGACAGGTATGGGAAGAGTTGATACAGAGGGAGAAGATGGGGCTGTTACGTCGCACTATGATGATACAATTGCACATCATAAGATCCATCTTGGCTCGAGAGCAGAAGAGGAAATCGTGCGTGACGCTAAACGAAAATATGAAGTCATGCGTATGTGCGAAAAATTATCCATGGAGTCATACAGTGGATATTCGTTAGCGAGTTTAATGGGTCTCAGAGAATTAAATATAAGCGGTTGTAATAGAATAACAGATGTTAGTCTCACATATTCCTTTTCATTTAGAGAACTTATAAACTTGAACTTGAGCCGCTGTCAACAAATAACTCAAGACGGTATTATGCACCTAGTCAAAAACTGTCCTAGTATTGAATTTATCAATCTAACAGACTGTTACAACTTGAAGGATGAAGCTGTTATTGAAATTGTAAGTGGACTGAAGAGGCTACAGCATTTAGAATTGAGGGTAATATATGATTATAAAAACACATGATGTACTTAGTTTTAAAGCGTTTACCTAAGAATGTTTATACTTTCAGGGCTGCAACCAATTGACAGACAAGACAATAGAAGGGGTCATGGGGCATTGCAAGAAGCTTAAAATGCTTGATGTACAGGGCTGTCGTAATATGTCACCAGAGCTTGCGTGTCGCTTAGGAATGGAGGTACCAACGCTACACACAGTGCTTTTCTCTAAACCAGGCCCCTATATTACTGATGGAATTAAAAACAGATCACCAGCACCATTTTTTCCTTCGCTTATGCGAAAATTACGTATTAATTAATTTATCGTTACATAATAGGAATATATTAAGATAACGAACAAAGAAAACTTGAGGAAATAAGCTAAATACTACATAATGAAATTATGTTCAAATGTATGATGTGATCACAAAACTTGGGGTAAAAATAATTATTAAAAGTGTAAATGTACAAAATTTATGAGATTAATATATTAACTTGTAGATATAAAATGTCAATCGCGTAAGTTAAGTTTTTGTGACTAATAATATTCATTATCACACACATAAAAAACCTGATTTTAACTAATTTTGAATATTATTTTCTGGTATAAAATTGTATGACTGTGATACTATTACGTGTTACTAATATTAAATGTGATATTTAAAATGGTATGTATATGTAGTACATAGTGAGGAATCTAATAATCACAACTATACTTTGTTGACTAAAAATTTATTTGGGAATAAAATGTTTTGAATAATTAAAACGCTAAAAATATTTCATTGCTTTATTAATTATTTGAAAATAACTTAGGTTTCTAATTATATATGCCTACTCATATGTTACCAAGAGCTTATTTTGTTCACATCTTTAAAAAATATCTTACACTGATAAATAAATGTCAAAATAGTATTATACACAAACAATAGAAAGCATTAGTTAATTTTGTTACATATTCTCAATTCAAGATAGTCCTACCCTATATTATTTAAAAAATAGTTTAAAATAAATTAAACAGACTATATTATCTTGATCTGAAATGCATAATTAATTTTTCATACATATTATATGAATGACTATATTATACACGAATGTCGATTCTCTAGCAAAAAATTATTATATTTGATGAAAATAACACTATATAATGTAACAACAAATAAACTTTTAAACATTTTAACAACTTTTGCAAAGGAGAATTTTAACTAATTCATCCAATAATAAATTATATACAAAAAAAATACAATTTTGGAACAGAAACCGAATAATACACAAACTATAAAGAATACCGAATTATATACAAAGTTTACTTATTTGGATGTGAGAATCAAAAAGTACATAATAATCCAGAAATGTTCACATTTCAACTCGGCTATTAGAAAACGAATGACATACTTAGTCATCGGGTCAATAGATGGCGTTTTTTATAAAAAAAATATGTATTCTTTTAAGGCACCAGCATTAGTTTAATATTGTAATAAGCCTACTATACTATATTTTGTATAACTTACACAAACTATGCTACATGTGACACTATAATCGCGTATCTAATAAATTGCTTCCAAATACTATTATTATGCATTTATTCCCTTAGCTGGGAATATCACGCTACATTACTAAACCTAACAATTAATATTCGTATGTTGTATTGTACATGGCGTGCCAAGTCTAAGTCTCAAGGTATAATTTTTATGTAAACTGATTGGCATTAAGACCGCGACTAGCAGAAGGGCGTCTCCTGCGAGACACGAACCTCGGCTTTGGCCGTCGCGGGAATGTTGGCCGGCCGGAAGCCCACCGGGGTGTGCTTAGCGGCATATGTTGGTCCTCGCCTCCGTTTCCGGCGGAGGCGGTTTTTAGAGCGGTCTCTACAGAATCCTAGTCTAATTTGTTTTAACGACATATGTCGGTCCTCGCGTCCGTTTCCGGCGGAGGCGGTTTTTAGCGCGGTCCCTACTGAATCCTAGTTTAATTTGTTTTTGTCGTCTATGTTGGCTATCAGCTCTTAGTTGGCTTGAGTGATTCGACTATCCGTATTGTCTAGTACAAAAGCGGCGGTCGGGCGCCTTTCTCTTACTGGGGTGGAAATGTATAAATAAAGCTTTATACAAAGATATTCCAAAGCGGACTATTTTTTCGTGCCGGAATATGACTGGACTAAAATAAAGATTATGGCTTTCCATAGAAAACGAAATTCCTTATAAGCCTATGTAAAATAAAATTTTATTTCCTGAAATAACTCAAAAAACAAAATAATTACACATCGAATTGATGACTGGTCGCTGTGAAGGTCGGTGAGTTTAATTTGAGTTTAAAGTTTGGTGAATAATTGCGCAAACCTATATTATATATAAAGCGTTAGACACCTATACCTGATAAATACAATCGCCTCAATGGTTCATTGTACATATTTAAATTAGAGTTATCAGATCAGGATCGCCACTGGTATTAAAACTTTTTGGCACTATTCTAGCAGTACATCCGCCATCGCTTTCAGTCATTTAAAGGATAGGACGGCGACCGAAGTTGAATTTTCGGTGTATTAAGTGTCGAACTACTCGGACTCGGCGACATGGAATGTTCCGCTTCCAAATCTGGTATTGAAATATCTTCAAAGTCTGGAATATTCCCTGTATACGAGATTAACTGATTCCCTTCAGCTGAAAGTTGCCCAAGAAATAGATTAGTACGTTGTTTCTACTATTGTCGCAATACTTCACTATAGTTTATTATTCTATTAATATGGCAATTAAATAAAAAACAAAACAAAATATTATAAATTTGTGCATTTCCTATGTTTTTGAAATTAGAAGTTGGTACGTTAGAGACGCATCACAGGAAAGGCACGAAGTCCTCCTTGACCTTGAAGGAAATTCAGAAACAGAAACGATTCGTGGGAGCGCTATACTGACGCATTATTTTTCTGCCTCATCCAGAATAGCAGCGTGAAATAGTACTTGTACTGTGTGAGGATGCCGGCCACACAAACGAAGATAACGGCGCGGTTGTACATGGGCGATGGGTGATCTATTACTATCGGAAGACCTGCTTGTCCCTTTATCTCCTATATCATTTTAATTTTTTTACGTCACTGAGTCATAGAAAATATAATCTAATCAACTCTTCAACCACATAGGCAAAAAAGTTCTATGTTTTTCACTAAGTAAAAAAAAGGTTTTATAAAATAATTGTATTATGCAATATTTCACTAAAAATAATTATTTACTAAGGCATGATCAATAAATAAATCTGTGTATAATATTTTATAAAAGCAAGCTTTTTTTCCAACTCATCATAATAATTTATCATGAGAAATATATAAAATAGACTGCTATGAAAAGCAAATATTTTCTAACAAATCTATCAAAGATATAATTAAATATACATATAAACCAGAATCTACGAATATAACGATATACTAAGTTGGTTGGTGTACGTACAATCCCCACATGCGGTAAGCTAACTGAAGAAATGCTTCAGCAGCTGGGTAACATGCACTCGGGCATAAGCTAAATACGCTAGTTACGTGCAAATTATTAAAATAAACCTACTCGATCACATTAAAATTATATAATAATATTTACTACCATAATCCTCAACGAAAGGGCTCTGGGCGCGATTCTCGTCATTTGATATCTCAGTTTTCATCTTCTTTGCTTTAAGCAACAATAAAAACAATTAACATAACCCCTTAGCTTAGGTTAGCTTAGCTTAAACCCTAATCACCCATAATACTATACCTATAACGGTAGTTGCAAACAAAATGTGTCGTACAACACTTAATGCCACCTAGCCCCGACATACGAGAAACAAGATTTATACAATGTGAATTGCATGTACAACGGAACCTAACTTAGATGTATTACGTCAGTTCACCAGTGTGTCATCGGGGTAATCTTGTGAGTTCAGCAAGTTACTTTTTCGGTTGAGATGTATCGCTGTTACCAATCAGCCAATCAAAATCAATCATCGGATACTGTTTGGCTGTATCTACAATTTAACATAAAAAACTGAAATAAACTAAATCATACTCGTAATGACTTCGAAGACTAGATGATTCTTCTTGACCTGCTAATGCAAAAGGTGTAGCATAATATAATACGTTCGTTGTCCACAACCTAAACTGTTTTATAAAAATAATCTTCAACACTTATAAATTGATTGATTTCTAATGTGCTATTTCTATGATTAACCTACAGTTACAGCTGTCTTTACTGTGTATGTAGTAAGGCCTGAGGGATGTATTTTCATCCTAGGGAATAATTACACACCCTTTAACTTACCATTACTGGTTTTTGACCACTCATCGCCTGTATTATAAGATAACCCGTAGAATGGGTCGTCCGATCCGAACAACTGAAAAAGTAAACATTCTCTTATTTATAATTCATACGTTAATTCCTTTACGATCTCTAACAAAATATATAAATTAAGATCGTTAAGGATAATTTAATATTTGCTTAAAATCTGCCATTACATGTCCATTCTGAATGTGTTGTTGCAAAGTTGGGTTGAAAGACATCGTAGTTTGCAAGCTTGTGTCAGGAGTCTACGGACAATATCATATACGTCACATATCTTTAAAAAAAATACTGCTCAAACCCTACTGTGAGTCTATCTGATATGGTATTTAGCTACTTACCCGACCCACATGAATATGCAACTATATAGTTTGGATATACAGCTAAAAAAAATAATAACTAAATCAAGTAGCTTTGTGTTTAACTTTTTTTATATTAAAATATATTTTTTATACTATAGCGGACAACTGAGCAGGTAGGTCTCCTATATGGTAAGAGCACACTGCCGCCCATGAACAACCGCGCCACAGTCCGTGCATTGGTTGTGTTGCCGGCTTTTTTACACCGCTTAAAAAGCACTTTTAAAGGGCTCCGATATCCTCATCACTCACTCTGCGAAACACAGTACAAGTACTGTTTCACGCTGAGTAATCTGTTAGCCATTGGTATCACTTCGGACGAGCCGGCCCAATTATGCGTCAGCATATGCTTCAGCATAGCTCCCACGGGTGAAAAATATATATACAAATAGAATTTGATAATACAATAGAATAATCCAAAAAATAATAATAAAATCTTTGTTCAGAGAAGGGCTGGCAGGTAATATTCCGATAAAATATTATGATTATTGCTGTACATGATTAGTGTTTCACAATTGTGGTTGAAGCGAATACAAAACGAATAGGTACTTTAAAAATTATGCCTATAATCTAATATATAAATACTACTAAAAAAGCAATTTTTCAATTTTCTTTCAATTTACACTAAAATTATTCCATTTTATAACTTTAATATCATAATGAAGCAAAGCTGACGTATCGTATTAAAAAATAAATATATCTAATAACAATTTTCTTCGTTTCGTGGGAAAATATTTCACAATGAATATAAAACATGGCCTCTTTATCTAATGAAAGATACAACAGAATAATAATAAACAAGACATAACCCTATTTGTTAACAAACATGCGACATGCTATATCTGCTTGATTATGGTGATTAAATGCAAGCCGGTCGCGAATCGCGGGACAACAGCGCGGCGGAGGTAAAAGTGAGGAAGCGGGGGCAGTGGGTCGCACACGGTTCCACACGCGGCACCAACACGTTGGGTGCAACGTGACTCGCGCCGGCGGTACCAACATCACCGTGCAATACCGCACTGTTTACATCAGTGCGCGTAAGTGTGTGTGACGTCAATAAGAATTCATCTTTAAATAATGGCGGCATGCTAACGAAAGTTTACGTGATGTGATTTGTTAACTTGTATATCGAACGTTATTTAATATCCACCCATATTATTTACTTACTATATGCCATAGAAATTTTATAACTTGAATTTGGAAAATTAATTGCCACTCATTCAATCATTTTGTTGTAAAAAGGAAGAATATTGCATCAGATAAAAATACGGCGGAAATTGGTATTTCGGCACCTGTTTTACTTAAGCGCGTCCAAATGATTTTAAATCATCAGATTAAATAAAATAATAAAACTCACCCCAAGCAATGTATTTGCATCTACTGAATAGGTATCGCTCCTTAAAAGTTCCCGTAAAGAATCCAGATCAGTTTGCATAGAGTCTAAATGGTCATCAATGTCGGTCCTGTAATAACATTTTATATATAGAACAATATTTTTGTTCAAATAAATATTACAATTATCACATCTGTTGACATATAATATTAGTATCTTCGTGCCTATTGTTTTTTGGAGATTACAAGCATTTTAAGCATTTTTTCAACCCTATAAATAGATATTTGTACCAAGTAAAAACATTGATGTCATTAAATATTTATAGTAGACTACAACAGCAACATATTTTAGAATAATTTGCATTTATTTCACATACTTGTTTGAATTTGATCCAAAAATAGAATAATCCTCTCGATTCTGATTGTTGTTGTCCCTCCTATACCTGTATATTGGAATTTTATTTATTTGACATCATGCATTAAACATATCATGTGAAGTAGATTTGCTGGTAACACTATCTTATTCATTATTTTTATAATAATTTATATAATCTGGTTCTGTGTTTTTGGTATTAAATCAAATTTACACCAAAATGAAAATTGAGCTAAAAAGTTACAAATAATTAAAGTACTTACATTGTTTGTAATTTATTCAAGTTGGAATTGTTGTTTACTGTAGCCAAGGACATGTTATTCCAATCAAAATCATCCTGAAGTTCAGTCTTTATATCAGCTAAGTTTATATTTATTGTATTTTCTTTGGATTTCTTAGTCTTTGTTTCCTTATTACTTGAAACAAGTTCAGATACTTTATCTACTTTAATATTAATTCCTCCAAGCATCTTATCTTTTGATGTAGAAACACCTTGATCTTGTCCAAGTTCATTAAGAGTGCTCATATCATCCATTCCACCTGGCCCAACATCACTTACAGAATCATCACTTGCAAATATTTCAGCAGGCAGTTTGAAATCTGTAGTTGGGTTCATTGTATTGTAATTGTTTAATGTTAAATCATTAGCACTGGATACATTTTTATCACTCCTTCTTGTTTTCGCCTTTGAAGTACTCGGTGTTGTTATATTTTGATCCATTGCAACTTGACCTATTGCAGATGTAGAAAGAATTGTAGGTGACGGTGATGAAACAATACGCTGTTTTTTGGGACTTCTTAGCATACTTTTAGTACAACTGATAGGATATATAATTCCAGATCCATCTAAAGATGTTCAAAGTAACACAAATAAAATAAATTGTAATGGTGAATTTATAACGTTAAATAAATTAATAATTATAAAAAACAATTTTGAAGAGAATAATTTTGCATATTAAAGTTAATTTAAATTGTTACCTGTTTCATTTTCTTCCCCATCCTCCATAGTGACATGGTATTGAGTAGGTAAAGTTGTAGATTTAGAACTGGCTGAATTGTAAATAGGCACTGTTGATAAATTTACAGTTACAAAACCACTTCCATCTAACGAGTCTTGTGAAATCTCATTGTGTAGAATATCATCATGTGCCAATTCATGAATTGTAGGTCCATCCTCCTAAAATAATTGTTTTATGTAATGAATGAAAAATACATGTATATAATCTAGTATATGGAATATGTAATATACAAACCAGATTATCTTCATTAATTTCTTCTAAAACACTGTCTTTGTCAAGTTTCATATTCTTAGTTCCTCCAGGATATGCATCTCTAGAATTGTGTGCTGCACTATTGATCATTAATTGGAATGGCCTTTTAACACCGACATTGCTACTTTTTGGGGGAGGTGGTCTAGGTGGTTGGACAAGTGACATAAGGAATTGTATCAACTGTAAAAATTGAGCAAAATTACTATGTAGTTATATATTAACAGTATTTGAATAAAAAGACTGTAATTTTTACTGACATTATTCACAATTTGATGTTGTTTCATGTGCTTCTGCCTAAGAATAGCTACTTCCCTCCATAGTGCTTCATTCTCTTGTTTCATTGCACTGAACTTTGCATCTAGACTTTCCTGTTTGCCTTTCATTTGTTTAACGTCAGCTAGCATTTTATTCATAAGCTCTGGTTTTAAGATAATTTTTTCACCCCCATCACTGCTTGTAACAATTGATTTGGGATTTGCAATCTTTCTTTTTATATGCTCAAGCAAATATGCATGACCTCTCATGAAGCAGAGATGTGAAAACTCAATTTCATCTTTTTCATACCTAAGACCCCCATTTTCAACAGATGTTATTTTATGAAAGCCATACATGTTAAGTTGTCTTATAAAACTTGCCATATTATTGTGTTTATAGTATAATGGCAATAACTCTCGTGCAAAATCTGCTTGATTTTTTATTACAAATGTTTTTCCTCCCTTAAAATTTAACGTAATGTAATATAATATCAAATATATAATATATTTATAATTTAAACTTTATGCATCTTTAATTATATGCTTATATAGTGCTTTTAAACATATTATTAGCAAATCTAATATGATTAATTAAACATGCGAAAATCAAAAATAAGAATTAGGTATTGATATTATACACATCTATAATAACAATACATAAGTCTTGTTTGGAAACATATGCAATCTCAAGCATGGTTTAAAACGTGACCTGTAACTATTTATTTATTCCACTATCAATGACGTTTTATCACCTGCCTTGTTCAAAAAATTATGGTTTTGCTTAATTTGAAATAAAAATCTATCTTATATTATACTGCATCATTGTAATTTGCTTGATGTTTTGTTATTTACAGTAAAAAATACTAAATACTCACTGGACTCCATGAAATAAGATGGTTGGTCTCTGAATCATTAACCAGTTTCCATAATTTACCCAAGAAAGCTGGGACACTAGCACCTATTTCTACTACAGACCGCATTTTAAAAATGTGCCACAATTGAGTACAATAAAATTATTTTAAATTATTTACTATAAGCATATACGCTGTCCAGTATTCGCCATTAAATATTAAAATACAATACACACATATATAGTTTACTAAAAATCAACACAGCTGTCATATTATTGACAAAATTTACGCTGTCAAGGGCCAAAGCATTGCTAGACATACCAACCAAAATTATAAGATGCATTCAGAGCATTTGCTTAAGTTATTCAAAATTAACAAATATAATTTTGTTAGATATTATATTTAATAAATATTTAATCATACATTTTATCTTATAAGTAAGCAAATAATATTTATTGCTAAATAACTTATTCTCAATTAACGTTGTATTTCACTAGTCAAGAAGCCAAAAAAATAAGAAGTGTTGCATTCGTCAAACAATACTATAGCCAAATTTTACAACAAAGCAATGTTTTTTTCTAAAAATTCCATTTGAGTGAGGTTAGAGGCAATGGGTTTCCTATATGATAAAAGAACACCGCCGCCTATGAACAACCCCTCCACAGTTCGGGCATTGGTTGTATTGCTGGCTTTTTTTACGCCGCTTAAGCGAAACTTTTAAGGGCCTGCGATATCATTACTCAGTCTGCGAAACACAGTAGAAGTACCGTTTCACGCTGAGTATTCTGTTAGCCCGTGGTATTACTTCGGACGAGCCGGCCCAATTAGTGCGTCAGTATATGCTTCAGCAAAGCTCTCCTACGGTTGAAAAGATAATATTCAGATAATTCTTATGACATAGAAAATACAAGTTTTCTCTGTGTTAAAAATTATTATAACAAGGAGAACTATCAATGGGCCTTAGAACAGTTTATATTAAAAAGGATTTCGCTCGCGAGATTTCTTTTTTGTGTATGGGAATGACATTGACAATATGTTATCGTCGCCATGCTTGGTATTTTCCATACAAAAAAAAACTATCTTTCCGCAGTGTGATTTCGCTTATCGCAAACGTTGTTGCTTCATAGTCCTAATTGTTCTTGGACAAGCCTAATAAAATTAGAATTTTATTATTTAGGTAATTATTGATTTTTGTCTAGAAGTTACATCTACGTTACTAAGAAACAATTGTTTTCTAAACATTTTTATTTTATTACTTGATGGTTACAAATCAATTTCTTCTTTATAAGTGTTATTTTTTAAAATGCATATTTACACTACAATTATTAAATTTAGCATCGTTTAGTAATATTTTTTAAGTTCACTGTTTTTTAAGTTAAATTCGGAGGTAATTGTTTTTATAAGACACTTAAAATTCCGTCTATGACCTTTGCCTTTATTATAATTATTTGTACACACTTTGCAGTTGAGTACAGCCAACACAGAAATTCATGTTAGCACAATAATATATTAAATCCGTATTACTAGGGTGCTGTACTCACTAACATGGAGGTATGTACATTTTTATAATAATTTTTCAACTTTTACTTCAAAAAACTTGGTAAAATATTTATAAATTATCTTTTAAGTTGGAGATTTTAAGTACATCTGGATCAAAGGGAATTGGCAAGGTGAATGTTAATGAATCTGCAACTGTTAAAGATGTGAAACTGAAAATTTATAAAAATTTAAAAAAGAAGCTGTATCCAGATAGACAATCCATTAAATTAGAAATAAAAGGTAGATCATTAAAGGATGAAGCTACATTGAAGTCATTAAACATAGAAAATGGTGCTAAGCTTTATCTCCAAGACCTAGGGCCTCAAGTATCTTGGAAGAATGTATTCTTGGCTGAGTATGCAGGACCATTATTTGTTTATCTATGGGCATACCAAAGACCGTGGCTCTTGTATGGAGAGAACAATGCCTCACCTGGCAATGTGGCTAGGTATGTTTTGTAATCTTATTTCAAATTCAAAATTTACATAAGATTTTAATAATGATGCTTGATATTTTCAGCATTGCAGCAGTGTGTTGGTCAGTGCATTATGCTAAAAGACTTTTTGAAACATTATTTATCCACCGTTTCTCACACGGTACCATGCCATTGAAAAACTTGTTTAAAAATTGTTCATATTACTGGCTTTTTGCATTATACATTGCATACCACACCAATCATCCACTCTACACACCTCCTTGTGAAATCTATGTCTATACTGGACTAATTGGATTCACTGTGAGTATTTTCAATTTGCATCTATCTGAATTAATAGTTAATTATTTTTATTTTAAGATGTTGTAATTAAAGCTACCTTAACTTAGGTTAAGTGCAAAGTATAAATTTATGGTTTTTATTGTGATTAAAAATCATCAGTAAATATGAATTTTATATTCATATTTACTGATGAATTACTTCATATTATAATATGATATTTTATGATCAGTTTCACTTTAAAAGTATGAAATTCATTTATTCTGTTTATACAATAAAATTAATATAAATCTAATAAATGTCCTCAGATTTGTGAATTGGGCAACTTAAGTATCCACATTCTACTCAAGAATCTCCGACCACCGGGCACCAAAGTTAGGCGCATTCCTGTACCAGATGCCAATCCATTCTCTCAACTCTTCAACCTTGTGTCATGTCCTAACTACACCTATGAGTTTGGATCGTGGCTATTCTTCACCATACTTACTAAGTGCGCCCCAGGTATGTACCATTTTATGTTTGTTATAGATTCCATTACTATACTTATATTTGTGTTTTATAGTAAACAGTGACTGATCAGAAAGTAAATTTAGTATAAATATTAATTTTAGACAGTCATTTATATTCTCTAATGATGGATAAAATTAAGCCAGCCAGTATTTTTGTATTTGTCAAAAAATATGATGAAGGAGGCATTTACATTTCTTTTCAGCGGGTATATTTGCGGTTGTCGGTCTGTACCAAATGTCTGTATGGGCACTCGGCAAACACCGCAATTACAAGAAAGAATTCCCCGACTATCCTAAGGGACGTAAAGCAATATTACCCTTCTTACTTTAGAATATTATTTTATGAGGCCATCTTTAATTATGACACATCTTGATGATACAAGATCAACAGAGTGAAACTTGTATAAAATTCTATCATACTGCTAAGTCGGATTAAAGTCATGGATTGTGACGTAAATTATTGACGGCCTCTATTGGGCTTTTCATATTAATTTATTCGTGTAAGAAGGTGAACAAGTTCGCGGTATATAAATGTTATGTTAATATTATTGGGTTGTCGGAATAGACGTGTATAATAATAACATGGTGTATGTTTTATTGGGGATTTTTTTATTTCTGACTGATTTGCGCTCAAACAATGAGTCTGTGACTTATACATTACGTATATTAAAACCATTGTTTTAGTTAAGCTTAAGTCCCGGGTTCCAATAATAATTTAGGAGATGTTAGTATGAATAATGTGATGATTTGCTAAACGGAGGACAAAATATGAGCTCGATTCAATCGTAATGGGAATTTTAATGTTAAATTATGGAATTTCGTAAATAAAATATAGATGAATAAGATTTTGTTTTAATTTTATGATTTAAATGCATATTATGAAGCTGAGAAATTAATTCGCCGCGTCTCCTTGGGCGCCCGCCTCGACGTCATCATCTAAACATCTTATTTTCCCAAGTAATCTTTCGTTTTCTTCTTTTAATGCGACGATAATTTCCTCTCGTTCCTGAAAGTTTTGTATAAGCAGCATTACTGACGGTTTCAAACGAAAAGATAGATTCTGGCGGGTTGAATTCTTTTTTTTTAAGTATAATAACTACCCAAGACAACACTGAAGCTATAAAATAACCTCATTGTAATATAAAACATCATTTTAAAAATTTCACCCTCCTAAATGTTCTTGCCTTTTCTTTATTAGGAGTGGTGTAGGGATGGAACAGGTGTAATTTCAAACTTTGTTGACGATTCAAAGCAACTTTTTAGTTCTTACGATTTATTGAATAATTTTTTTTTACTCAGAGCCAAGAGAAGCATGTATGTTACTAATGACGATGCAACCATACATAATATTTAAGATACTAAGTATTTCAAATATAATTTTCTAACATAATATTGATGTTTTGAGTTTTTAATTATTTAAAAAAGTATATAACATAGAGAAATTGATTCTGGTTAAAATCATGTTTAATAAATACATCATCAATATCCGGTTATCGTTTTCATACAATGTTTATGAAACACGCGTTGCTTCTGTGTTAAAGTTAAAGTAGTTATAAAGTGTTAATAAAGTTTAAGTAGACACTAGGCAGTTAAGTATTTCTCCTCGTAATGTTTATTCTTAATGATTTGCAAGAGGTAATATAATCATCATCAGTCTATCAAGTCCACTGCTGGACATAGGTCTCCCCAAGGACGCCCACCTATTACGATCTTGAGCGATATGGATCCAGCGGTTGCCCGCGGCCTTCGTGAGATCGTCTTCCCATCGCGTGGCGGGACATCAATGAAAGGTAATATAATACGCATAATATATCATATATCACTGTCGCACCCGTGGGAAAGCCATGTTCAAGCATATGCTGTCGCACTAATTGTCCGAAGTGATACCGCGGGTTTACAGAGTGCTCAGCCTGTAACGGTAGTTTTACGGTTTTGCTGACTGAAGTAAGGGGCATAAAAAGGCAATACACTCAAAGTGCGGATTGTGCCCCGGTTGTCCATGTGTGGCGGAGTTCTCTTATCATATTAATAATCATAATATAAATCATTCCAAATTTTAAAGTGGAATTAGAAGCAAGCGTTTCTGGTCTATATTTTTAAAATGACGTAATTATAAATTTATTCGACAGCTCTTTCACGAGTGCAAAACCTGTCGTCAGATTTTAGCCTATTCTATTTATTCGCCCTGCCTTTTGCTTATTTTGGACTACTGATGCTATAGTACCTCAATTTTCTGTTTGAATTTGTCATCTAATTTTTCTCTATCTTCAGTCACGTGCTTGAGTTTAGCTCGGGCAGTGGCGGGAGGAATGTACCGCGCAGATAAACCCAGAATAGATTCCATTTGGAAGCATCGTGTCCTCGTTGATTTTAGTTCTGACCGCAGACTGTTAATTTCCGTAAGAAGAGTACAGTTTTCCTGAAATTTAAATGAAATGTCCCAAAAAATCTATCAAATAGAAATCTTGAAGGATAATTAAAAATAGTTTATTGTTCGACGTTTTTATACATGTTAAAAATAAACTAACGTCCATGATCCTTCCAATGTCGCTCTTGGATCCGTCCAAAGATTTGGATAGTTGCAATTTCAGTGCGGCCACTTGCCTCTCCAAATGGTCCCTTTGTCTATTGAATTCTCGTATTGCTTCGTCTTCAGCTATACGACTTCGCACGAAATCAATGTCCTCTACATATTTTTGGAATAATTCCTAAAAATTTAAAAATTTTAAACAATATTCTTGTCCTCCTTAAAATATAATATAAACTGTATCGTTCACTGACTAAGCTTAGCTTAGCTTACTAGTACGGATTATAGACATTATAATACCTTACCTATTAACTTAAAAACTTAGGAGTTCTTAGTTATTTCTTAAAGTAATTACCTTATAATAGTTTATTATTAGTAAAGTATATTTATAGCCTTCCCTGTACGAAATATTTAATAATAATAGTTAAAAACATTTGTTTTGCCCCTTTAATGTACCCAAAGTAAGGTAAAAGCGTAATTATTTTTCGAGAAAGACGCATCTAAATAATAATAATGAGGATATCGGAGGCCCTTTAGAGCAATGCTTATATATTTGGCGTAAAAAGTCGGCAACACAACCAATGTGCGGACTGTGGCGCGGTTGTTCATGGGCGGCGGTGTTCTCTTACCATATAGGAGACCCACCTGCTCCGTTGTCCGCTATTCTATACAAAAAAAGAATGTCTTAAATAAATAGATACCTTAACACTTAGCTTTAACTTCATAGGATCTTGAAAGTTTGCAGTCATGTTGTGAAGATCGATTTTTATTTTTTTCAATGTGCTCTTCAATGTTAAATTTCTCTCCGCTTCGGTTGCGAAGTCTTTTTTGGCAGAAGTTAATTTTTCGTTTAGCTGAGAGATTTTCAGTTCTACGATGAAAAGAAATTTTATCAATATTTTACGGAATAATAAATCTATTCTTCCACTAAATCACTGGTAAACTAAAGTAGATTTTTTTACACTACGTTGCAAACGAGCAGGAGGCTAACCTAGGACGAGCGGTCCTCTGGCCATGGACACGCTTAGCCCTTGCAGAGTCGCGGGTGCGTTGCCGACGAATAGTTACGTTAGCCACGCATAGTTTATTAAATACATTGCGAAACATCTCATTGGGATATGTGGTTAGAAAAACATTTTGTTTGTTAAAGCATAATCATCTACTTGCATTTCTCAATTTTGACTAATGAAAAACATAGACTAAAAATAAAGAATACTAAATAAAGGATTTTAAATTCCTATTCATTTAAATAAGAGTTAAATTTGATTATTCAGACATTCAATGAAACGACTATACAAATATGAAGCTTAAAATTAATAGGTAATCAGAGGGAAAGTGCAATGTGACAATTAAAATTCCTAGTTTCTATTGTAAGTCTATTAAAGCAAAGTTTCTAAATTTCAATGTGCGACTACGAAAACAAACTCATTACTGTACAAATAGAATTAACCAACGACGTATTTATTATTACAGAAATTGCTATGAAAAAATGGCAATAAATTGAAAACAACTCTAAGACTGCAGTGTTAAGGTACAAAATCACAACTGAAAAATAGAATTTACCGCGGAAATCCTTTTGCTTAAGAAGTGCTTCTAACGACACCTCCAACTCAAGGATTCTCATTTTCTTTTCTTTGATCTCACGTTCTAACGGTGCGATCTAGTGATAATAATCATAAAATTTAACAGCTGTAATGTTTGTAACTTAAAAATTTAAACGCGTTTACTTTTAAAATTATAACCACCTTTAATTATTATTCTACATTCCAACACACGCAATCGCCACGCTGAATGCTCACGGCAAAAACGATAATTATAAAATGTTATTACTATTGCGTATAACTTTTTTATTATTATTAAAATTTGAAAAATTATAATCCTCCATTAATATTTTGACTTAAATGTATAGAATTACATATAATAGAAGATAAATCGTCAATTTAGTAACTAATCTTTATCACTGCCCAGATATGGCTTTTATCAGAATTGATTGCATTATAAATATATTTGGAATGTTAAAATATAAGTAAGCGCGTTTAAATTGGCTTTTAGTTCATTAAAATGTTCTCGCATAAATGAATTACTGAGGCGAACTATACAAACTAGCTGTATTAACCCGTCTTATCATACCAAGATCATGTTTAACATTAAGTAACTTTAACTCTTCGTTCTCCATATCCTCTATTTGTACTTTTAATTCACGAATTGTTCGCTCTTTTGGCTCAATCTAAGCATATTTTACATAAATAATTATACGGTTATTTTTTATGGAGTAGGAGACAAATGGGCTGACGTTTCGCTTGGCGCCACTATTTTGAGAGCCTCGTACGTAAATGGTTTTATAAGTATACCATGAAGCGAGAAGTATCGGGTCCGAATCCCGGTCCAGACAAATTATAATTTAATTTATTCGGTCTCTGGAAGCGCTTGACAGTGGCCGGGCGAGTGTCTTATACTGTCGAACCCGTAGGAGACCATGATGAAGCATATGCTGACGCACTTATTGGGCCAGCTCGTCCAAAGTGATACCACGGGCTCACAGAATACTCGTGAAATGGTAATTGTATTTGAAACGGTACTTCTACTATGTTTCGCTTAGTGAGTGATGACATCGGAGGCCCTTAAAAATGTTGATTAAGCGGCGTAAAAAACCAGCACCATAACCAATGCGCGGACTGTGGCACGGTTGTCCATGAGCGGCGGTGTCCTCTTACCATAGCAGACTCACCGGCTCCGTTTTCCGCTATAGCATAAAAAAGTACCCTCTTCGTCAATTAGACTATTCGTGTTGACTTTTAACCAGAGATATGCTGTTCTACATAGACTCGAAGTCTGTCTTAATGTTTCAGAATAGGCTCCTTAATAATAGGAAATAACTTTAAAAGCCTTATGTTAAAAATCCTTGGTTTATTTACATATTATGTAATACAATCTTGTTATTATTAGTACTATTACATACCTAATATTGAGAAATATTTTTAATGAACCCCTTTGTAAGGAATATAGAATTATTATAGAATATTTATATACATAGAATTATTTATATCATTGTTATTATAGAAATAATATAAGTATTGCGGTTAGTATATACGTAGTAGGTAATACTTGAAATAATTTACTGTCAAGACATTTAGTTTTAACCTTGATTTTTAAAGTTAAATATGAAAAAAATTACACTTTCACGTGAGTTTTTGCACTTTAACTCTGGATCAGATAGTTTAAACAACCTTACCTGATTTTTAAGTTCGGTTATCTTGAAGTTCAGTACGAATTTGTATTTTTCCAATTCCTGTTTCTTCCGCTTCAATTCGTATATCCTCTTTTCCTTGTCTTGTATTGTATTGTCTCTTTCGGAAATTTCTTTCTTCAAATCAGCAACATCTCTCTCGAGTGTAGATATCACTTTTTGAAACTGTTTATGTTCAGCTGAAAAATTTTATATTAAAATAGATTATTTAATATTGTTTTGTTT
>DWCF01003408.1:0-19715 GCA_018230265.1 Delias oraia
AGATAATACCATCATTTTACTGATAAAATGTACTTTGAGAGTTATATATAAAAGTTTTTAAAACTAACAAGACGAAATTTATACAAAAATAACAAAGTTTAAATTTTATAACTTTCAGATCTCTATCTTGAACTACTTTTAGTTCTAAAGTATTTTCTGGATCAAATAGTTTTCTTAAAATACGCCTGATTTCGTTTCTATCTGTTCGATTGAAAGCGTGTTCCGTTAAAAGGATTTTAACGTGAATTTTAAATCGGAAGCTACGTCACAGGATCTGAAGGAATATTATCCAAAAATGGATCGTTAAATCTCAACTCAAATATCGCGATGTCTATACAGATTATGTTTATATCACAATGTATAGTTTTCTCTGTGGTTAAATATTAGAGTTACAAGTTTCCCGTTGGAATTATTAATTGTACAGCGTATGCTAATGGCGAATTGTGTCCGAGGTTCGGTTATGACAATGTGTACCATTAATAACAATAAAATATTGTAATATAGTCAAAACTTATTCTAGATAAAATATAGTGAAATATGAAGTCCACTATTTATTAATAGAAAAGCTAAACTTTAAATGCCTCAGATGTTACGCTGAGTATTCTGTGAGCGCTTGGTATCACTTCGAACGAGCCGGCTCAATTAGTTCGACAGATTAGGCTTCAGCATGGCTATCCCACGAGTGCGACAGTGTTAAGACACTCACCCGACCACTGTTAAGCACTTCCAGAGACCGAATAAAATATAAATTAAATTATTGTCCGGACCGAAATCGAACCCGATACCTTCATGGTACACTTTTAAAACTATTAAGCTACGAGGCTCTCTCATCTCTACGTATCGAATAACTAACTAGTCTGAACTTTAGTTAAAAAAGAAATCGCTATTGTTTTCAGATAATAACATATATAACTCTAAAGTGGTACTATAAAATAACACTAGTGTTAGAAAGGAACAGTTGATGACAATAAATGAATAGATAAAATTAGAATAGATGAAACCCCAACGCTCCGGGCATGTAATGTGAAGCGATAAGCAAGTCCCGATCTCACAAATCCCCAAAGATAAGTGTGAAGATAACCCGCGAAGTTATCTTTTATTGTTTTCGCTCCCCCATCGCCTGATGACAGCTTAGCACAGAACGTTGACTTCGACAAATAACATTTTTATCGATTCGAAATGTGTTGCTAATCAGAAAATATCTGTTGTAATATACTTTTTTGGACAACGGGACTGGTGGGTGCTATAAGCAAGAGAATACCCCCGCTCATGAACAACCGCGCCACATTCCGCGTTGACTTCGGACGAGCCGGCCCAAAAAGTGCGTAACTTTAGCATTAAAAGCTTTTTATAATTTTTTACAATATTTATCATCAATTCTTATATCAGAGTTCCCGTATTTTATATAGATTATTACGGCATTCCTTGCAAAGTTCAACTATGTTTTAAACTTGACATACCTACATTTCATTATTTAATCCAAGACGATTTACTATTCGTAGAATTATCTATTATTATATAAAAAATATTCATATGAAAACGACTTTTAAAAATACATAATGAACCTGTCATATACATGTAAAATAATTTATTATTTTTCTTATAAAATTAATGTCTGTTTTAAGACTACTTAAACTTACAGTACTAATTAATTGATAATGATTATTTTATTCAAGTGCATAAAAACAAATAAATTAAGTATTGTACTTGGAGAGAATTCCAGTTAAAAGTTTGCGACATACAAAGTGTATCAAACACAATTCTGAGCACATTACAGCATCTATTAGTTAAGCTTTGTCGATAACAAACTTGTATATGGGTAATAGGTTTTCGGGTAACTGTTTTAGAGTTTATTCTTCATTATAACTAGGATTCGCTTCATAGAAACGAGTACGGTAGAGTCATTATATTTAGAACGACTTTACCTAACTGTAATAAATAAGGTATTTTGTAGAAGTCAAAACAAACTACTTTTAAAATATTATTAATTTATATAATAAACAAAAAGATTTATCCTATGCTGTCAATAAACCGTCATATTTTGGAATGAAAATACAATTCAATATTAGTTTTCAATCGTCAGTTTTAGCTTGTATTGAAATTCCTATCAAACATAATTGAAGAGATAATATCAGGTTTCTAATAAAGGCGACAGTATAGTTGTGAAAATAAAATCGGAGCTTTAATTTTCGATTTACAAATAGCTGTCTTGTGTGTTTTTTTGAAACTCAGCAAATGAGCAGGAGGCTCACCTATGATAAGCGTTCTTCCGCCCATGAACACCCTTATCCCCCTTGGGTAATTTTCCGGCTTTACTGGTAGATACTCTCTTTTTGAAGGTCCCCAAGTCGTATTAATTAGAAAATTCCTGTGCTGGCAGCTGATTTCACAGTGTGGTACGCGACACAAAACGCTCAGTTGCATACAAATATTTGTTAAATATATTGGAATCTTTAGCAATTGTCACCCTTATTTACAGCGATACTTTACTCAAACATACTCGTACTTTTTTCTGTCACTCTCTTACTGATTATTGCAAAAGCGAGACAAAACACTAAGAAAACATGTGATATTAACAAAGTTAATAAGTAAAAGGGCTAAATAATCATAACGTAGTATACGTTTGTAGTGTTCAAAAATAATTAATTAACGATGAAAGTAGGATGGTTTAATGGCAGAACATATCCTAGAATGCATATTTTGGAAAATATATTTTGGGGATTTTCCCGTGAAAAATTCTATTGTATTTTTTATTTGTATTTGTTACATAAAATCAAACATACCGTCTGAACTTAACGCAGTTTCGGTTTGGAACAAACTCTCCCTGGTCTGGCAACCTGATTCCTTCGTATCCGGTGCTCCCACTGACACATCTCTAATCTCTTTCTTCTCTTCCTCTCTCCTTTTAGAGCCCTCTCTTTTCCTCAATGACTCTTCTCTCCTGCTTACATCACTCCTTCTCTTTCCGTTCCGTTCTATTTTCACTTCTTCTGTCTCGGTTCCGATTTCTCGTCTCCAGGGATCGTCTTCCATGTCAAGGTGCGTTTCTTGGATGAAGTCTGAATCGATACTTGTGGGCTGAGAAATTTAATCAACATTAGTGTTATTCAATTTTTGAAACGGAAAGCGGACCGGACCTTATTTCATGAAAATTTATTGTTCAATGTTTGACGTAGAAATAAGAGATAAACACATTTAAAAATGAGACTGTAATTGAAACAACATCTTCAACATTCTTAGTTATAATTCGCTATTCTTAAAAGAGAGACAGAATGACGAATGCAATGAGTTCATTTTGAAATTATTGCTATTCGCTATTAATTAAATTTGTTTCTATAGACGGTAATAATATTAGCAAAGTATTATTATTAGTTATAAAGTCGCGCTATCAATATTTTTGACAGTTGCTTAATCAATAAAACTAAAGTTTTCTTTAATCTATTTTGTTATCTTTAGCTCTTAAATATTGCAAAGGTTTGATGTTAAATTTACCCTTATCTTCTGTTGTGAGAATTTTCTCTGTTGCTTGAACATCTCATTGGTGTGATTCTCTCTCTCTAAACTGGCCCTGGGTTCACTGTCCCGTTGGAGACGTTTGGCATCCAGGGTCAAACGGCTAGCGACCAGACTATCGAGGCGATCTTCACACGATTGACGGATGTGTTCCTACGGGATCAGAATTATGTAATTAATAAAAGCCGGCGGCGAGAATCCACTAACATTGCCGCTTATTAAATTTGGTGGCCTCAGTGGCTGACACGTGAGCGTGGCGGAACTAACCATCTACCGCCACCTACGCATCTATATCTCTCCACAGTACTTCTGTCCGTTGCTTAGGACGTTGGATTTTTCATTGCTTATTTATTGTTATTATTTTATATTACCATTATTGTTTAACATTCGTAAACTAATTCTATCATATCTAAAATCTTCAGACATCATATGTATTAAAAATAAGTCATGTGTGGTTTACAAAAGAACTACAGTTATAAAATAGCGTAAAATGTATAACATAAATATATTTATCCCTGTACGTTCTTTCTCCAAACCATTTTGCTTATATGAAGGCAACATAGACAACTTTACATTTTATTACTAAAATTAAATCTATTATTATTTCATAGTAAATCTCTTCGGAATATGAGTACTAATAACAAAAATTAAAAGTTTTAATTAAGCCGTTCGATGTGATTTAAAAAAACGCATTTAAGAAACTATTTTTAACGTTATCCGCTTTCATTTCATTATGGCGGATTATAAATAATACGGCGAGCGACATTTCAAGAATTTCATTATAAATCTCTCTCATACAGGCTCAAGTCACGAACTAGTAAGCAATATAAGTATTTGTAAGGATTATGCAAAATGGAATTTAACAAATTGTACTCAAGGGGCAAAGTTTTGCTTTGTAATGTAAATCAAGTTGTAAATTAGTTTCCATCACAATAGACTGTTGCAAAGTTACTTGAAAATTTTAGTTTGCTTAATAATATCTGTTCGATTGATAATAATTAATTATATTAAACATATGTATATATTTCTTATATTAACAAGACAAAGTGGTTGGGATAGGAATTGAGTTAGTTCAGGCATATTGTCTTTGACGAACATATATTGATTCTTAATCTGTAATTTCTACAAGTCTGGTATACAGTCGTGACAACTGGAGTAGCTGTAGTAACAGCTTTGATCTCTTCTTCGCGAGCAAAAGCCTATTCAATGTCATATGTCATATATAATGTTTTATACTGATATTCTGTGGGACCGTGATATCATTTTGAAACGACCCATTCCCTGCGTCAGCATATGCTTCAGAGTGATCTAGCATGGTTGATACAGTGTTAAGACATTCGCTCGTCCATTGTCAAGCGCTTCTAAAGATCGAATAAATTAAATTTATTATTCAATACGGGATTCGAACTCGGTAGCGTTGACATTACGGTAGACCACAAGTAAAATAATAATAATTAATAAAGTATATTAAAAGTAAGGTGTATAATATATACATGGGAAAAATGCGTAATTTTATAAATTATAATAAGTATAACTTTTATAATTATCAAAGGCAAATATCTTTATTGCACACAGAACCACGTAGACACTTATAACCGTCTTAAACTAAGCTAACTATATGACTCTTAAAGAACAAATTATGAGACGAACAGTCAAGCTGGGACTAATTTTAATGCTACGTGTTTACAATAAAGTTTTGTTCGTTAATATGAGGAGCTTCTATGACCGTCCACATTACATTCATTTTTTTATAGTATAGCGGACAACGGAGCAGGTGGGTCTTCTATATGGTAAGAGAACCATTGGTTGTGTTGCTAGTGTTTTACGCCACTTAAGCGACATTTTTTGAAAGAGCCTCCGTTATCCTCACTCACTCAGCGAAACACAGTATAAGTACTGATTCACGTTGAATACTCTGTGAGCCCGTGGTATCACTTCGGACGAGCCGGCCGTTTAGTGCTTCCGCATATGCTTCAGCATGGCTCTCCCTTGGGTGAAAATATACGTTAATTCAACTTACTTTGATGATCTTGTGATCCTCATACAGCTTTCGTATGCACTTGAAAAGGAACACAAACGTCATCCCAGACAGGATTAGGGAGAATATTATTAAAATTACAAGGATATGAGTCTGTTTGATCGTTGACTCCGCCTGCATCTGTAAATACAATCAAATTTATCGCAATTGAAAAAAAAGTTAATGTAATTCTATTCTATTACCTGATTCTGGCAAACTTTGTTTTGTAATATCAATTAATAAACTAATATAACTATTTAAGAATAAGGGATAGTCCAAAAGGGTAAAGTTTAACGGTAATAAAAAAATTGTGAAGTAAAATAGCTGTTGTTACTTCTCAGATCTACCTATTATGAACACAAATATTTAAGATTCAGAATCCGCAACTAAATTCCAAACTTTTATATATCAATAAATAAAATAGGCGTTATCAAGTCATATACAATCTCGTCACATGTTTAAAAACCTTATTCCAAAGTTATTGATTATTTATTTTATGCACACAAACTGGTTATTGTGATTGGCGTAAATTCTGCACGAGCTACTTAAGTCATCCGTATTCCATATCCGTGATTTTAACGTACAAAGTTTCATACATTCAGTATGAAGGTATATCCGCGGTACAGCAATGTTGCCGCATATGCTAACGCACTAATTAGGCCAGTTCATCCGAAATGATATCACGGGCTCACAATATACCCAGCGTGACATGGTGTTTGTAGTGTTTTTTGCTGAGTGAGTATATCGGAGGCCCTTGAAATTATTCCGCATAAGCGACGTAAAAGCAGGCAACGGAAGCAAAGTGCAGAAGTGGCGCGATTGTCCATGGGTGAAGGTGTTCTCTTACCATATACGAGCTCCCTCCACGAGCGCCATCATCCGCTATATAGTAAAAAAGAGATAATTGAGTTGAGTATATTCTTAAAGGTACTCTCCCATAAAGAAGTGCACAAAGGCCCGAAGGATTAATCAAAACACGTTGGCAAAACTTGGCGACGTTTTAACATCGATCACTTAGACAAGTCGTAACAAAGCTTCCCTCAAGTGATATCGTAAAAATACTCATCGATACTTTATTTTATTACGCTTCGTTGGCACTTTTACGAAAAGTAATAATTTGATAGTAAAATATTCCAATTAAATAAATTCGTCATTTTAAATTTACAAATTATTCAACGAATGTATAAATGTACAACACACAATTCGAACTCAACTTTTGTATATAGCGGATAACGGAGCAGGCAGGTCCCCTGTTGGTGTGAGATCACCGTCGCCCATGGTCAACCGTGAACACAATCTGCGCTTGTGTTGTCAGCTTTTTCTGCCGCTTAAGTTGTATTATTTAACAAGTCTCAGGTGTGTTCATTTGTTCAGCGACAAACAGTACATTCACGCTGATATTCTGTGAGCCCGTTGTACCTCTGGACGTGCCGACCAAATAAGAGCTTAAATCGAGCATAGTTTCTTCCAGAAATTTGTCTGTAGTCTAGTTTTGGTTAGAATGAGCTAGCATACCTTACAGTCATCATGTTCTTCGTCAGCTTTCAACCGGCAATGCGCCACTTTATCACACTTCAACGTTATATCAATACATGTATTGTCTTCGCAGTTGAATTCTGTGTCTGGGTCGCATTTCTCTATAAAAATGACCAGTCTTATTATGACTATAAGAAAATAAAAAGCCTTTATTTCAACCCCTGCTATAATTACTTAATTACTATTTTTTAAACCTGTAAACTTTTCTTTCAAGCTCGAACCTCAGAATGAGTAAAGGCCACATCTAGTGATAACTTTATCTTATTATGTATATTTTTATAACTATACTACTTTATATCTTTTATATCTATCAACTTAAGTATACCCTATGGTTTTTAACAAAATTCTTACATAATATGACCAATATACGAAATATTATAATCAAAGCGGCGTAAAAATACAGAAATTAAAGAGCACGGTTGACTATAGGCGATGGTAACAGACCTTTAGGGAGCCTACTTGTTACATTAACCGATAAATAATAATAAAAAACGTTTGTATGAGACATAAATAATGGCGGAATTATTGCGTTTTACCGCGACTTATGCGTTGGCCGAAATAAATGGTAGCTTTGAGGTTTTATCTAATCTCAACTAACCTGGTATTAATTAAAACTATTAAATAACTATATTCATATTATTATTGAAATATTCTTATTTGTTATTAACATATTAGGATGTTTTTGGATTATCTAACGTTTTTAGGATGCTATACAATTTAAAAAGGAATTTAATGAATAGAATTGCCATCAGATGTTAAATCTGGGTTGTTAAACATATTTCTTCCTGAATACTTTGTAAATTTATATAGTAAAATACATTTCTTTTAATTTCTAATGATATTACCATCTTTATTAGGATCCAAGCTTCTATACGCTGTGAATGTAGCTTGAAATGACGATTTCTTGCCAGCTTTTGAAGTGAACAAACGAACATACATAATATTCCCTCGGTCACCTTTTCCTTTCGTACCGTCTCCTTTAGTAGTCACCGCATTCGCTACTGAACCACAATAGTGTGCGAGTCTGTAAAAAGTTCTTCTATAGACGAAATATTGTACTTGTACTTGTACACTTGAATATTTATGACATAATATTTTAAACAAATTTTAACATGAATGGTTTCATTTTATATTGATTCATTTTTATATTCCGTTTGTTATCATGTATTAAAAATGATTTATTATTTATAATTATTAACATCTCTTATAGAAGGAACTATATTATTAATTATTGATCTCTGACTAAACTAATTGTCTCTGTGACTTAGTGGTTAGCTTTTTTATTATGCAATGAGTTCTAAATTAAAATATTCAGTCTGTTAAATACCTAGATTCGTATTCCAGAATATATCCAAAGACCTGAACCACGTTGTCTTCACATTCATTCGGCTTGACAAGGGAGTACTGAGTGAAATTGAGGTAGATCTGTCAAATATAAAAGAGAGTTCACAAAGACATTAATATTCACGATATTTTTACATCATCATTTCAACCGTAATTGTCCGCTGCTGGACATAGGCCTCCCTATTGAACCTCCATGCATACCTGTCGTATATTCTTTCACAACATATCTGTTACATGTTATTTTTTTCGTGTCGCAGTGTTTCTTTTCACACTCCTACGAAACAACCGATTTTTGTGTGCTTATTAAGTAGGTCTGAGTTTCGGCAAACAACTGTTTTTCTTACATTCATTTAATTTCACACATAATTATTATTATTTTTATATCATCGGTGCAAAACGAGCTGGAGGCTCACCTAGGGCAAGCGTTCCTCGCCCATGGACACCCCTAGGCCTTGAAGATCCACGGGTGCGTTTCCTGCCTTTAAGGAATGTGTTCACTCTCTTCTTGAAGGTCCCCAAGTCGTACAGGTTTGGAAATAACTTTTTTGGCAGCAGATTCCACAGGAGATGGTGCACGGCACAAAATGCCTTAAAAACCGCTCAGTTGTGGACCGACATACGGCGATGTGAAAGCCAGTGTTACATAGTATCCATTTAAACTTGTCTTTTGGACGCAATGCAATTAAAATATTGTAATAATAAATATACGTATGTACCTTGGTATTTTCTGGAGTCTTTATAGTCCATAAAACATCAAGGTTCTGATTGGAACTTCTTGTTTTGCAGTCCTTGCTGATCTTCTCCGTATCTATGGTACCGTGAGTACCTGACAGCTCCATGTTGCAATTATCCGGTATACTCACTGACAATAATATATAACTTATAGTATATGTATATAAATTAATTCTTTCATTGTCTGATTGCTGAGCCATCTCAGACCGTAATGGCGATAAAGAGTAAAATAAGTGAGAGAGACAAATTGAAACATATGCTAACGCATTAATTAGGCCTGCTCGTCCGAGTTACCACGGGCTCACAAAATACTCAGGGTAGAACAGTACTTGGTCTGTGTTTCGCAGAGTAAGTGAGGATATCGGAGGCCCTTAAAACTGCCGCTGCCAATGTACGGACTGTGGCGCGGTAGTTCATGGGCGACGGTGTTCTCCTACCACGTAGGAGACCTAACTGCTCCGTTATTTGTCTAAACTAATAGATTATAATATTTTTTCAATAAATTGAATATTTATGGTAAGTTTTATATTTATGGCAACATTTATATTACATGGTACAACATTTAATACGTAATACACACCACTCGTACTAAGTTCGATGAAATTAATTGCTATTCTAAACCCTTCGTATTCTATTGTGTCATCTGAGTGGAACTTGAGCCAAGCATTCGGCCCTGTTGTACGAATCTGGCGTGGAAATGCTTCCCCACACACTTTATCTATGAGTTTGGAGTAGCCTCTTAAGCCATCACGAATCTGTAACGAATATTGATTGTTAATATAAGACCCTTTTTTTAAATATATCTAACTATAACTTTACAAAATAATTAAATATTATAAACATACAACTAGTACAATCAACATTTAGATATAAAATAGACTTTCAAGTTAAATATAGAAATGCATAAATTAAAAGTCAATGATGATTTTCAGTGACAAATTGAGAAAGGTTTTAAATTTAAATTATTTTAAAAATGTAAATCGTTTCAAACTACTATAAAATACATCATACATTGTAAGATGTATTTCAAATTCAATTAACATCAAAAACCGTTGGGAATCAGCTAGTGTATAAGCGATTTCAATTCGTGAAGGAACTTCAAATATCATATTCGAGAAAACGTTGTTTATTTCGCAAACAAACCCGAAGATAAATGGCATAAAGTTTCAAATGTTTGTACTCTGAAAAAAACACCATTGATGCCTTCCTCCGACAATTTTCAATTTTCAGTATTTGTATCAATATTTAATAAAAGGATATATTCATTATATTTATTATTATTTATTAATATCCCACACCCGTGGGAGAGCCATGCTGAAGCATATGCGAACGCACTAATTGGGCCGGCTCGTCCGATGTGATACCACAGGCTTATAGAATACTCAACGTGGAACCATACTTGTACTGTGTTTTGCTGAGTGAGTGAGGATATCGGAGGCCCTTAAAAGTGCCGCTTAAGTGGCGTAAAAAGCCGGCAACATAGCCAAAGCGCGGACTGTAGCGCGGTTGTCCATTGGCGGCGGTGATCTCTTACCATATAGGAGACTTAAAAATTTACAACTGACCGCTTAACCAGAGCCGATTCGAAGATACCAAGGGCTCACAGATTATTAGCGTACAATAGCATTGTTTCGCTGAGTGAGTGAAGTTATCGGAAGCCCACTTATACGTAACAGCGTAAAGGCGGTAACACAAACAAAATGCGAATTGTGGCGCCAATGTACATGAACTGAGATCTCATACAATCTGGAACCTGCCTGAGTAGATTACATAATATATGTGTAACATTATAGCTAGACATATATAACATATTTAAATAGGCTTGTAACTTAATACTCACTTCTAAATAGTCATAACTGCATTGGGGATGATATTCAATGTGAAACATATCAATGAACGTCAATTCGACTACTTTTCCTACATCGCCTGAAACAAAGACCATTGTTAGAATAATCAAAACATCTGTTATAATTGTTTAACATTTTAAACAATGACAAGGCGTAAAACATATTGAAAAACTCCATGCTTAACATGTAAAATCTAAAATGGAGACTACAGAAAAATATTATATTAAGTAAGTAAATATTGCAGAGTGGGACGTCCCGTCACGCGATGGAAAGGCGAGCTCATGAAGGTCACGGGCATCCGCTGGATCCAAATCTATCAAGATCGCAATAGGTATAGGAGGCCTATGTCCAGCAGTGATCTTTAATAGGGTGATGATGATGGAATATTTAAAATAAATAATTTAATTGTTGATATTGATATACTAGTATGTCTAATCTAAAAAAAATTCATGTGATCACTTTTTTGTAGGCCTAACTAACCTAATCTTGTTATTACGTACCATTGAATCGTTTTTGCCCTATAAAATTACCTGTTGCTATTTTAACTCTAGTATGAGATAAATATATCTTATTCACTTTTAAAATTAAAATAAAAATTTTAATTGGACTTCTCAAATTAACTTTTGTGCAATTGATCTATGCTAGCTGTAAGAATACCGTAAATTGAATAATGAAATAAAATATTCAAGAACACAGCTTCTTTCAAATACTAAGTCAGATAAAATGTCATTTTAGGATTCTTTTTAATTTTTACAAATATGTTCTGTCAATTGTCATGTGTCAATATAAATTTCAGTAAAAAAACAATGCCTTATTTCTAATTACAAGTGTTTTGTTTATAGATTTTACACAGGACATAAATAATTATTAGTCTTGGACAATATGATCATAAATTATAAAATTACCTAAATTAAAATTAACATATACATTTTAAATATATTTCTTAAAACAATAAAAAAAATTCCTAGACTAACTGTATTAAAAGTAACTAAATAAATAAACCTGTCGTGTAAATAGATTTTCGAGAGGTTTACAAAATATATTTTTAAATTTATCATGGATTTTTGATTCCGTGGAGACAATAATATGATATATCATTCTTATTGAATAATGCAATTGATGGATCAAATATCCGTTGAGAATTCACGACATTTCTTCGAAAGTTATGCCATTTCCGCTATTGATTTTATATTGTTTAAGTTGTAGAGGTGTGTCTTTGTATTACAAAGTCAAAGATCTTTATTTTTAAATCGTCTTTCGTTTTAAAAATTCAAGTTACATAATGTTTACAAACACAGCCAGAACTGAGAAAAGTCGAGCAAGTCAGATGTGTGTTTTTTCCTTATATAGCGGACCATGGAGCAGGTGAGTCAACTATATAGTAAGAGAACACCGCCGTGCCACGTGTTGCCGGCTTTTTACGCAGCTTAAAAAGCATATTAAGGGCCTCCGATATCCTCACTCAGTTTGCGGAAGACAGTATAAGTACCGTTTCTCGCTGAATATTCTTTGAGCCCGTGCCCTTTGGACAAGCCGGCCCAATCAGCGCGTCAGCATATGCTTCAGCATGGCTCTCTCACAATTCCCTTAAAATTAGTTGTTTATTTAATAAGCCTTCGAGATTCATAAAACTGTTAGTATCTGAGTAACCAAGAGATTATTAGGTTTTTAAGTATACCCTCAAAGATTCTTCAATCTCCCTTTTTTATTAAGTCACGACTCTTCAACCATTTAATATAAACGGCTGGAATAATTGTCAAAGTTTCTTGGTACCTATTATGCATAGCACTTCCTTTAGGACAGTTCCGCCATACACATTTAATTTATAAACAAATACCTTATATCTTTATCATCTTTGTTTAAGTTGCATGTAAATCTTGTAGCGTTACAAATCCACGTTAATACAAAGTATCAATCGATTTTGGGTCGCCACAGTTATGTATTATAGTAGTTGAGGCAAGTGTATTCAAATGACTTAAACCATAATTAAACGTTTCCTAGTTTTCCTCATATTAACAACCCCAGAGATCGGCATACTGGTAGCTTGCAGTGTTGTATTTAAATTATTTTTAAGTGTTTCTGATTGGATTCGATCCTGCAGAGGATAGACCTCTGCAGGAATCTATAAACCCTAAGCGTCTAACGCTTAGAGATTATTCTCACCCACACAAGCGTCTGAACCACAGGCACTCATTAATTATATTGATTTTGAGTAACCAAATAGATAATGAAAACCCGGGCAAGAGGGATAATCAGCACTACGAGTATCGAGTCGCCGTGAATTAGGCCGGCCGCACACACGCGTTTGCCATATTCGATTTCCGAAATTGTTTTCCGTATTCGGATATCTGAATAAAAATACATTTACTTTCGCAAATTTATTGAACGAAACACATTCCGTAAGAACGTTTAGGTTGCAAGCCGGCGCGTTCGGAGAAACCTTCTGGACGAAAACTATTGACTTCATGTGGAACGCAGCGCTTGCTCGTGAGAATAACCGCACTCCAAATTGTATAACAACTTAATAATTATATTTTAAAGATCTTGTAAGGTCTGTGTTTTATAATACATTTTCTTAATTTTACGTTTATTATTGTCAACTCTCTTTTTGGAAGGGCTATTTGATGCCGGCCATACAGCCATCACAGCTTCTCATGGTCATTTGAGGCTCGTAATAGCCTTGCTGCGAATTTTATTTTTAATCGCGATTAGCACAAGAGCGACTCATGTGAGACACGAACGCCAGCTTGGGCTGTTGCAGGGGTCATGGGCCGCCTGAGCTGGCGCTCGGAAGCTCACCGGGGTGAGTCTGGCGACGTTGCTCGGTCCTCGCCTCCGTATCCGGTGGAGGCAGTTGTTATCGCGGTCCCTACAAAGAACCATACTATCTGATTGAATGTGACAACTCTCAAGTGGTCCGTGGAGATAATAAATAATTATTATTTTATGTAATATAATAAATATAAGTAATTTATTTTTAAACAAATATAATTGTTTAATTTGTAATAGCTGGCTGGTAAAGCAACCTGTAAATGTAAAAGACGTCATGGACAATATGGATTTTTTGTTAAAAGGGTAAATAGATAAAACTACTAAGAAAATATTATTGAAGGGATTGTAAATTTAAATAATATACTTTAAAATATATCGATTTCCTATTCTTGGATGAGAATAGAATAGTTGTATTTCATATAATTTGTAGATAAATCTATTTTTAGAGCCACAAATAAGAAATGTGTGGTATGTATTAGAAGATTAGACTAGACTTATATGAAGGAAAATATTCTGATGGCTTACTTTTGTCAGATTTAGGAAGAAAATTTTGACAAACACTGATTAATAGGATATTTAATTAATACAGACTACACTTACCACTTATAACAGTGACGCAATCCAATTTGCTGTAGTAGTAGTTATTTTTGCTGTCATCTCCATATGGGTGTGATATATATTTCTGATCTTTATTATTAAACATAAAATATTCACACCTAGGATCTGGATCGTCTTCTCTCTTCACTCTTCTTTTGGGTAGATATATCTCAAAGTCGTTCTTCCTTTTTAATTCACTTCTACTCATACTGTCTACTCTACTCCTATTAACATTAAAACTGTCATCTTTGAGTGTGTTTTTACTTTCAATCCCGTTTCTCTCTCGATTTTGATTGAAACGTTCACTAATTTCTCTTTTCATATGTACATCATTGTGTCTAACTTCATTTCTTAATTCTATATTTTTATTAAAATTTGTTTCTAAAACATTTTCACTATAAATGTCATTATATATATTGGGTGAATTGGTCCTTATCATCTTTATTGTGTTACTGATTATATTTGTTTGCGTGTTTACTTCATGATCAGCTACAGTGGAAGTTAGAGTGATGCTTGAGTAAGCTGCAACAAGAGATATATGTGCATTTACTTATGTTAAATTCATTAAACATAAAAGAGAAATACATTATCAGTACCACGGCATATTACACCAAAAATCAAATTATTTTTCGTGAATGTCGGATTTGCAAATTAAGTCGAAGATAATATTAAGATAATAATTATCTAAAGAGATAACTAAACTTACAAAAAGTAAATTCAAGTATGTTATAAAAAGTACTTTAATTAAGAAAGCTATTATAACATAAACCAATGCATAGAAGACAAAGATGCATGGAAACTTCTGCACAACCACCAACTGGTACCTATTAGACTAGCCAATAGCTTATAAATAAACCAGCTATTGTTAACTGAAAATAATTATTATTAATATAAAAAAAATTAAAACTTATAAGATTCTTGTTGGTTCTTCTCGTAGAAGTATATCTTCCGAACCGTTGTTAGCTTTACTTATAGTAAATAAACTTGCAAAAGTGCCCCTTATGGGGCCTATTTGGATAATTGATTTGAAATTTGAATTTGTAGAACGCTTGAACGACGTTTCATATGGACGCTGCCATAACGATAAAAGATATATGATGTTGACTTATGTTTATATATTACTGATGAGTTCTAGAGAAAAGTTGTAGAGTTTGATAATGCCTATAAAAAAGTCCGAGACAGCAAATTTATATATCCAACTTTCATAACTTATATGGCAAAACAATTTTTGCTGGGTCAGCTAGTGTTTTATGAACGATAAAAAGTTTACGGTTTGTAGTACTGTAGTTTACATTTGTCTATGGTGTGTGGTAGGTAAATGCTTTTGATAAAATATTGTTTTGATTTCGTTGTATTATATATGAAATGTATCAACATATTAAGTACAGATTACATTTTTATAAGAGACGTATACAAAATACATGTAAATCAAAACAAAAATAAAATCGCACAAAGAAATTGACATTTGACTTTGAATTTGCCATAACGGTATAGCGTTATTTGTTTAATAGTATAGAAACGTACGCTAATTAAAAAAATATCTAAAAAAGGCAAATAATTACGGTTTGGGTTGCATTATTTGTAACTTAGTAAGGATTCCTTATTTTTTAAAAAAATTATAATGTGCCGGAGAATTTGTAGGGTTCACTATTGGTGAAATACTTGTTAAAATCCTTCAAAAAGTTTCTTGGCCTAGTCTATTCAAACAAAAATTTAAAACTTGCCGAGAAATTATTGTGGTATGTATTTATGTTATCTTGAGTTAAATGCGCTTGAGTTTGAATGTTAATGAATATTTAGCATTATTAAATCCAAGTCAAAGGAGGTAGTTTTGCATAAAAATTACAAACGCTGGTTGTCTGACGGTGCTGAATAAATTAGTGAAACCTCGGGCTTCGCCCCGAGGGATGTGTTTCAGTTGCCTACACTAGTAATATGATGAATTATCGATACATTATAAACGTTACTTGATTTTTTTCTGTAAATCAGTTGTTTTGTATCACTTCTGTAATAATTTTCAAAATAACGGTGAAATTTTCAATAGTTAATATGTCCTATAGTAAAAATAAATAAAAGGAAAACCAGTAAAGCTCCCATTTCACGATCGGCAATGGTTTTTTTATATCTTCGGACGAGCCGGCTAAAACATGGCTCTCCCACGAGTGCGACAGTGCTAAGACACTCACCTAACTACTGAAGTCCTTCCAGATTCCGAATAAATTTAATTATATTTATTCGAACACCATAACCTTAGCTACGCGGTAGACTTATATAACCACTTTCCTACAAGGTTCTCAATGGTTGCATAAAAATATTAGTTTGTAGCGTCGTTGCTTTGGTGCCTGTTGTCTGTCTGTGGTTTCAGAATATCGATAAGCAAGAAACTAAGGTGGCCATGACTAGTGTAGTTTCACCTCGCGAGTATGTACACTCTCAGCCGTTAGCCTCAACTCTGAATGCTTTTTGTGGCACTTCAAACGGACGGAACCACATTCAATGTATATTAACGGGTTTTTTAATTTTAAACGAGTGTTTTGAAGTGGTGAATAATTCAGGCATATTAAATAATGCCGATTATTTACGGAGGCGTAGATTTGATTTTAGTTCGTATGAAATTTATAATATATAATTATAATTTTCATACGAATTACCGGCTTTTTTTTAGATTTATGAGACTTAAATTATAACTTATAGTAATTTTGTTGATATTATACCGGTTATAAAAGTTGGTGAAGCATATGCTGACGCACTAATAGGGTCGGCTCATCCGAAGTGATACCACGGGCGAACAGAATACGCAGCGTGAAATGGTAATTGTACTGTGCTACGCAGAGTGAGTGAGGATTTAGGAGGCCCTTAATAGTGCCGCTTAAGTGGCGTAAAAAGCCCGTAATACAACCAATGCGCGGACTGTGGCTCGGTTGTTTATGGGCGGCAGTGTTCTCTTTCCATATAATAGGACATCCACCTGCTCCCTTCTCCGCTAAAGAATTGAAAAAAAAGGACTTATTTATTAAGAGAAAATTAAACATTGGATATCTTAAATAGTGAGTTTAAGTTAAAGCATTGCCCTAAGTGAGATATTTTTATTTTGTCACTACGTCAGTTTTCAAGATTTTGTTTGAATGTATTTTTTTCTATGGATTGTAATAAATGATTTAAATAAAAATTATTTTTAAGTAGACTGAGCATATTTTTCAAAAAGAATTTCAATTCAATCCAATTTTTCACCCATGGGAGAACCATGCTGAAGCATATGCTGACGCACTGATTGGGCCGGCTCGTCGGAAGTGATACCACGATCTCACACATTACTTAGAGTGTAACGGTATTTGTACTGTCTTTCGCAGAATGAGTAAGGATATCGGAAGCCCTAAAAGTGCCTTTAGCGGCGTACAAAAAAGTTGGCAACTCATCCAGTACGGTTCATGAGCGGCGGTGTTCTCTTACTATATAGGAGTCCCACCTACTCCGTTGTCCTCTATAGAATACAAAGGCAATCCAGAGTTTAAGCTCTCATAAGTTAAAATTACATCTGCGGCTATATTTATGCCTGTCATGTCATTTTTTATATTTAGAACTTTTTTTTTAAACATTGTAAGGTTTTGATTCTGGCGTTGTAAGATCGATCTTCATTTCTTCACTAGTGCCATGGTGGAAATTTTACTTGAGTTTTTGATCACATAAATCACATCTCACTTAGTTACATTTTTCGTTAATTCCGTAAAGTGCAGATAGCTGGACGGTTTATGTTTTAAAATTACACCAATTTTACATATAAAACCTCGAAAGTAGCTTTAAGAAACGCTTTTCATTGCGATGGCGCCAAAAAACATTATCACTAGTAGTTGCCAATTTTTTATTGTATAAAAGGCAACGGAGCAGTCGAGTTTCTTACTCTATGGTAAGAGATAAGCGGCACTCATGGACAAGTCCGCAACAATCCGCGCTTTGTTTGTGGTGCCGGCTTCTAAGGTCTTTTATGCGGTTAAATTTTAATTGAATTTAATATCATTCATTCAGCCATAAACAGTACAAGTACCATTTCATGCTGGTATTCTGTAAGCCCGTGGAATAAATTACGACGATTCAGCTCAATTAGTGCGTCAGCCTGGCTCTCCTACGGATACAAATTATTTGAAAGTCGATCGAAGTAAATGTGATTAATTAAATATCACCTTTATGCACGTACGTAACGATACAGTACTATATGAATTTATATATAGAATTAAAACGGGCAGTCGTAATAAATCCTGATCTTTGAGTGTACAAAGGCGAAGCAATATCTTCACGACAAATAAAAAGTGAAAAACAAAATGGGAAAGGCTTTAGTGGAAATTGCGTTTCCACAAACAGCATGGCCGATTGATTTAAAGGAAATTCTGGACTTAGCTTTTTGATCCAATTGCAGTGAAATTAAAATCTTTTTGCTGATCAATTAATTATAAATCTAATTTATTTTGAATTATTATTTTTGGCGTGCTCTTGAGTTGAGTTTCTATGCAACAAAAGAAGTGAGGATATCGGAGGTCCGTGAAATCATACCGAGTTAAAAAATTAAACCGCGAATTGCGACGCGGTTATCCATTGTCCATTTTACAATAATATAAAAAAAAGTCATTTAATTCAATCAATCGCAATGTCGCCTCCAAAATTACGTATTATAATTTGATTAAATTAAATTTTTCTGTTAATAATTTCTACAACTCAGATTTTCCAACGTTTTTCAAAATCACAGATCAATGCGTCATACAAAAAATAAAAAACACGGTTTCAAGGCGTATGCTATCATCGGTAACTATAGACGATTCGGCCACAGATTACATAATAAACAAATCAAACTTAATCAATTAAAAAAAGTATCATTATTTTCAAGTTAGTCCTTAATATTTTCAAAGGAATATCCATATTGATCTAATATTAACATTATTACTCTAACATAAGCTTCAGGCGAAATTCATTTTATCCTAGAACCTTATTAATTCTATGCGTTTAATATCAATCTTGGCGTACATCCAAGGGTGCAGCTGGGAAATTCATAAAAAATTGCTTTATCGTACCAAAATAGTTTACGTTGTTGACGTCCGACATAAAGAAAGATAAACCTCGCCTAATATCAAAATTTCCCTTTTTCCCCTTACATTCGAAGTAGTACAGTCCGAAGTGATACCATGGACGCTTAGAATACTTAAAGTGAATCGGTACTTGCACTGTGTTTTTCTGAGTGAGTGTGGATATCGGTAAAAATGCCGCTTAAGTGGCGTAAAAAGCCGGCAACATAACCAATGCGCGGACTGTGGCGCTGTTGTACATGGGCGGCGGTGTTCTCTTACCATATAGGAGACCCACATGCTCCG
>DWCF01003409.1:0-19715 GCA_018230265.1 Delias oraia
ATGAGTGCGTCAGCATATGCTTCAGCATGGCTCTCCCACGGAGGTGACAGTATGAAGACTCTCGCTCGGCCAGGCTCTTCTAGAGACCGAATAAATTATAAAGTAAATTATAATTGTCCGGACCGGGATTCGAACCCAAGATCTCTCGCTTCGTGGTAGACTTATGTATTAACCCACTTAGCTACGAAGCTGTCAATATGTTTATTATTACATCATCTTATTGCAGCCAAGATTTAATTTTTGGTTAAATCGAAAATCATGTTTACGACACATGTTGTTTAAACGTTTATAAACGTGGTATGTACAGGGAATAATTATCACTACATTAAACTATGATTTCCAAGTAAATTATAATGTTACACTATAATTAAATGTTTATTTTGTTAATTTTATTTAATTAGTGTCAAATAATTACAGTTTCTCTATCCTAACAGCAAAATTCTATGTTTATGTTGTTTAAACGTATACGGGTCCGGGGATTGAAATAATAATAATTTGTTACATAAAACTTTATTAATAATTTTACATGGTACAAGTGTAATTTCTTAGTGGTAGATTGTTTCCCGAGAGAGAGAGGTAATCTTAAGCCAAGTGAAGGGTTTTCGAAGTTTTAAACAGTGTTTTTTTTATATCGGCGTGACATATGATTAAAGACACATGTTTAAACAAAAATCGTGACGTCAACAATGCTAACGTCACACCTTTTAAAAACACGTCTGAGGCTCCCCAACCATGCATACTTGACGGGACTAGACTATTATCATTACCTTTGCAGTTCATCTTTAAATGCCGAGCGGTCGTAGGTTGTCGGGCGAGGAGAATTAATATCACTTTTTTTAAGGATAACAATATTCGATTACACATGGTGACACACAAAGTAGTTACGTAATTATGGGCATATTCAATTTCAATAATTAAATAAAGACACTCCAACGAGAACGTTTTGTGAAGCGCGATGCTAATGGTTATTATTCCTTCCTTCCCACGCACAAAAGAGCACAGGGTTGTGTCAAGTAAAGAAACCTCTAGAAAAACACTCTTTGACCAATGTCACTGTCACTTTTGACGTTTCTTGACACTCAAAACACCGAGGTGTCGTCATACTAATTATAAAATAACAATATTACATCCTATGATTATAAGCATGACCATTCATAATTTCAGCCGTAAGACGTCCACTGCTGGACATAGGCCTCTCCCTTGGACTTGTCCCTTGGAGCATGACCATAATAATTTTTAAAATATGAATCCTTTTTAAACTAGTTACTGAAGAATAGTTTTGTCAGATTAAATATTTCATTGTACCACCGAATAAGAACGAATGCATGTTCGATGTTCATCGATGCAATGCAGTTCTAAATTTATAGAAGAGAAATTATAATAATTAAATATTCTTGACGGTAGTTCTAAAAATGGTGTACATTCACAAGAAGCAACAGGAACTTACAATGTTACGATAAGATTGTTGCGGTTGACTTGGGACCGCGTCCTTCCGACTACACGCGGTCGAGAATCGAACATAAATAATGTAACATTTTGTAGTATTCCTCTAACTAAAAGTTGAATTTTTATACTATCACTCGAGTGTAAAAAAATTATAATTCCTCAAAAGTTTGAATAAACATTATCAAAATATTTTTTTTTACATGTTTTACAATATCATCTTTGAACTATCATTGAGTAAAATACTTTTTTTATAGTATAGGACAATGGAGCACGTAGGTCTCCTATATAGAACGAGAGCACCGCCGCCTATGAAGAACCGTGCTACACGCTACGCGCATTAGTTGTGTTGCCAGCTTTTTACGCTTAAGCGGCACTTTAGCGTTAGCATATCCTTCAACATGGCTCTCCCACGGGAGCGACATAATTAAGAAACTCGTGTGGCCACTGTCAAGTCCTTCCAGAGACCGAAAAAATTAACCGTTTCGAACCCGATACCTCTTGTTTCACGGTACACTTTTAAAACCATTAAGCTACGAGGCTCTCAAACTTGTTCTTGTGCTGTACCTTATTTGTTTATTAAAAAAAGTGTTTTAATATAATTTTAACCATCAATCTCTTTGATAACTCCAATCACTTTTAATAGGGATAAAAATGATTAGAATGGACTATCTAATCGCTACCACAAGGGAAAATTAACAAGAATAGATATTTAATATTAAAAAAAAATTGGAATTAATCACTTTCTAATCGCTATTAAATATGATTTTTTTTTATTTAAGCGGAGTCATTCGAGGAGGCTCACCTACGATAGGGGCTCCACCGCCCATGGACACCCCTATAATTTGCAGTGCCGCGTGGCCTAAAACTAAATAATTAACAAGAATAGATAATGTATGGAGCCAAAAGGTGCATATGTTTGATTTCGTAATAATTCGTGTACAATATGATCTAATTTTGTTCATCAACTTGCTTCAGCACAGTAAAGAAGGAATACGATGCTTTGCAAATCTGAAAAGTTCGATTTTACGAGTTTATATCATGTAGGTAGTAAACATTCAATTTTGCATTACCGTTCAAGTATGACGTAAGCAGGTGTCTAAGCCTACCCACATTTTCAGCAAAACTAAGCAAAACTTTAAACCCCTTCCCCTTCATTATTGCCTAAATATTTTTAAATACATTTCATTTCTTATTTATTTTATTCTTTGTTAATCCCTGAGCAGTAGTTATAACCTGATTCCCGATTCGAGTAGGAGAAACATCTCCTACTCTATTCTAAACAAGTATTCATAACTCATATTACTAATAGGAATTCCCTGAAAATATAGTTTGCCATGCCCATATGTGTCAAGGTAAACTACTGCTGACGTAATCACCAACGAATCCCTACCGCTGTCCATGCCATCAAAAATGTCAGTGTGAGACGGTATTTGTGCAAGAAAACGGTAATTGTACAGTGTATCGCTGAGTGAGTGAGGATATTGGAGGTTCTTAAAAATGCCGTTGAACCGGGGGAAAAGCCGACAATAACCAAAGCGCGGGCTGTGGCGCGATTGTTCATAGGCGGCGCTGTTCTCTTACCAAATAGAAGATCCAGCTACTCCGTTGTCCGCTATTCAATTAATAAAGCAAAGATCCCTTCGCCTCTTTATAGTACTTACGTAATACTTGTATGACCCTTTAGTATACTTACGCTTACGAATGTGGCAAGAGAGAGAACGGTGAACCCACCAGCGGTGAGTTTTGTAGTATGGCAACATCTCGTCATGAGGATTAAGACCGAGCGACGCACGCGCACGCTACAGACGTACCACGGCCATTCATACGCTGAACGTGATATATTTTCACTCTGCAGTAACAATAAACGTCTTTTTTATTAAAATGGTGGCCATGAACTTTCAGCTCAACAGGGTCGAAGTGCATTTCCAGCCTTTTAGGGATAGATACGTTATTTTTTTGACGATCCTAAAATCGTATTGATTTGTATTTTTTTATACTATGGGTTGCAAACGAGGAAGAGACTCACCAAGGTCAAACTGTCCTCTTCCCATGGACACCCCCAGCTCTTGCAGAGCCGCGGGTGCATTGCCGGTTTTTAAGGAATGTGTACGCTCTTTTCTTGAAGGTCTCCAAGTCGTTTTGGTTTGGAAATATCGCTGCTCGCTGATTCTACGGAGAGATTGTGCGCAGAAAAAAAATGCCTTCAAAACCGCTCAGTTGTTAAGCTCAAACATCGAGGTAAAAACTTTGCATTCTGCCTCAATATTCGATGGTGTAATTTAGCAGCAGTTATCAATTCAAACAGATCCTCCAAACATTCCCAGTGAAAGATGCAGTAGAAGATGCTGAGCGAAGCATTATCTCTAAATAGTGTTTTACCTCTATTGTAAGTTCATTTCCTTCACGGCAATAAAGGTATACTTGATCCACCATGTTCACGAGATAAAATGTCATAGATATCATACGTAGTAGGTTACCCATTTGCTGAAAATATTGAATGCAATTTAAACTGAGTTTAGAAGTATTATATCAGTATCTTCTAGGTTTTCTTTTGTGAGACGTTCGTGAATAAATACCTACAGATGTTAGAAGATATATTCACTTACTTGTCTAATAAAGTATCATTATTCTGACTTTTTAGAATTTATGATATTAAGTATGCAAAGAACTAAAATTTTTTTCTTTAGTGGAAACGGAGCAGGAAAGTCTTCTATATAGTAAGAGAATATGTAGGTTTATGAGAATCTTTTATAATTACATACAAGTTGAAACGCAGTAACACAAATGATAGCAAGCGAAACTGTAAACTGTGCGAAGGTGGGTTCCGAGAAGCAGCTCTGCAGCTCCTTCACTGTCTCCAAGGTATCCTGATGGTCTGCTATACAGTTACCCAGATGACATATTACGACTTCTTCTTGCATTTTTGTTAGACTCTACAAGATTATTAAGAAAATATATGTTATCTAGTCTACAGTTTATCCAACCAAGATGTATCATATTATATTTATATAATACGGAATATTAAAGTTATCTAAATCTTAAACTTAAAGATAAAAATAGATACAGATATAAAAGTAATACTTAGTATATAATAACTAGTAAGAAAATACCATTAACATAGTATGTGTTGTTTAAATTTTTATGATATAGCAGACAACGGAGGAAATGGGTCTTTTATATGGTAAGAGAACACCACCGCTCACGAAGAACTGCTATTCGGTCCACGTTTTGGTTGTGTTCCCGGCTTTTAACGCCGTTTAAGCAGAAAAAATTTTGAATCCTCACTCAGCGAAACATAGTCCAAGAGTATAAGTCCGTACGCTGAGCATTCTGTGAGCCCGTGGCGTCACTTCGGACAAGCCGATCCAATTTGTTCATCAACATACGCTTCAGAATGGATCTCCCAACGGGTGTGCAGTATTAAAACACTCGCCCGGCCACTGTCAGATCCTTCCAAAGACCGAATAAATTATAAAAGTTCAGACGGGGATTCGGACTCGATACCACTCGCTTCATGGTTGACTTATAAAACCACTTACGAGACTACCAGCTACGAGACTCTAAATAAAATTGAAACAAACTCAAAATGGAAGCTTTTCATAATGGTTATAAAAATATCTGCTTACATTGTTAGCTATTTTCATATTCCTACAAAGTCCTTTCAGTGTTATACTGATAAGCCGAAACCTGCATCGGCATTGAGCAATCAGCGTCATCACCAAAATATCTTTGCAGCAGTTCATGCTGGCTGACAGGAACAGCGAAATCGACTGATGGAAGTAAGCAATCTCGAATACAGGCGATTGGGAGACGTTAAAAGGGTACCTATACAAAATTAGGTTTCAAAAAATTGATCTATATAATATTTATTGTTTTTACTATCTAGGGGAAAAGAGGGCAGGCGTGTTTTTTGTGGTAAAATATAGTCGCCGCCAATGGAGAACGAATTTTGGACTCTATCTGATTCATGAACCACAGTACAACTACCATTTCACTCTAGTATGCGGTGGGAAATAAAATTTCCCTTCCTACCCTAATTACAAACATATTTATTATTACTATAGGAAGTCTTTGATTATGTTAATTTGAAAAGAACAATAAAATCACTGAAAAAAAAGTCTAACGTGCCTTTGATTTTTTGTATGAAAATTATTATGAATAAATAGGCTTCACTTTTAATATTTATACTGTCATCATCATCATCAGCCTATCAAGTCCACTGCTGGACATAGACCTCCCCAAAGACACCCACCTATTACGGCCTTGAGCGATCTGGATCCAGCGGTTGCCCGCGACCTTCATGAGATCGTCTTTCCGTCGCGAAATATTCTGCGTTTACCGGTACGCGGTCGCCACTCAAGAACCTTTCTTCCCCATTGGTTGTCGGTTCGTCAACTATACTATATTTATTTATTTATTATTTATTTATTTCGTTTATACTATATTTGATTTTTCATCTGTAAATACGAACCATGCTCTCAAAGGTAACTCTTTGTTTTTAATTCCCATGGCAGCAGCGATAATCCATAGTAATATTGTTATTAGTGTCAGAATACCGAATGTAACAGAATATATGTTCGCTTCCCGATCACAACTGCAAATATAAAACAAATTACCATAGAATATTTTTAAGGGTTTTAAAATGGTGGATTTTTAGTTTTAGGTCTTGGGGATCTACAATAAAATGCGTACTAATCCTAGGCTGGCAACGCATCCGCGGCCCAGCAAGGGCTGGAGGACCGCTCATTCTAGGTGAGATTCCTGCTCGTTTGCCTTTGTTTTCATAAAAAACTTATAAAAATTCGATAATGCACCAATTAATCATATTTTATTGATTTATATTTTTTTTAATAAATATGTAGATTGTCAAACGTGTTGTTTAAAACTACATAAATTTTATGTATCAAATAGACTTACTCGTTTACAGCATTGTTGCCTTCAATAGTATCTTGCATTCTTAAAACTCTATTGTTTTTGGCAACAATTTTTTTAATTCGCTCTGCCCTTAATATCACGTTTACAATTTTTATGCTGTGAGTTAGATTTGTTAATAGTACAAACGCACTTGCTGTCATCAATTGAAGATCTCCCCATATGATTAATAAATCTGCTGCTTGAATTATGATGAATGTTCCTAAATATATGTAAAAATATTATTTATGTACAAATACGTAAAATTTCTATGCTTATTTAAAAATATTTGTAGCATAAAGATTTAGCCTGAATTATGATAAGATAAGATTATCTGATAAGATTATCTTGACAACGTAAAAGATCTTGTTTTTTAAGTTGTATTATATAGACACTTATTAAGATCTTAAAAAGGACTAAAAGAAGAAAGATAACATTTTGAAATCCCTGTAGACAAATGGTATCCGGTTCGATCCGTTCTCCGGTCTGAATAATAAAATTACAATTTTTCCCATCTTTGGAAAGGCTTGAGATGGCAGGGCAAGTGTTTTAATACTGTTGTTTTAATACTGACTGAGCATGGAAGAGCCATGCTGAAGTGATTCAGAAAATACCAGCATGAAACAGTAATTGAACTGTGTTTCTCTGAGTGAAGGAAGATATCGGAGGGTCTTAAAATTATACCACTTAAGGTGTAAAAAGTCGACCACACAATCCAAACGACCATGGCCGAAGTCTTACTATAGAAGATACGCGTTTACTCATTCCCATTTCATCATCACATCTCATCATCATCATACCCGCTAATAGACATATTATTTGATCATAAAAATATGTTGTTTGAACTACTGTTACCTACCTACAAAAAACATATACACTGCCATTGTATACACAGAATACAACATTCTATTCCATCGCGGTGTCTTATCTGGAGCCCACAAACCCATTAGCTTGAGCCAAGTAAGAGTAACCCGAAGAGAATAGTTAGAATTTTCGATGAACAAACTCATTCTTAACTATTACAATAGAAAACAATCTATTGTGTGTTTTATAATAGAATGTAACAAAAGCAGAAAGCTTATATAACTACCACACAATTAAATCAAATTGATTTAATTTCAGTAAACAGTGGTATCGAACCTTAAATGTAGAGTAAAAAATTAAATCTTCAGGAATCTATATGGTATATATTTCACACAGCCAAATAAGTCTTTCGCTTTAAAATAAATAGGTTTATAGAATAAATGTAAGTATTGAAGGAGGAGTCTGGAGTCTTTGCCATACACGTTTCGAGACTAATACAGATTCCAGCTTTCTCAAAGGTTTTGCTATCTTCGAGAAATTTGTTTCTATTGAAACAAATTATCTAATTTAAATATATAGATCAAAAGTAAGCTATTATAATATTAATAAATGGTTTTATTTTATTTTATTTAAAACAGCAGTAAATAATAATCAATTTGCCAATTTTCATCATTTTTATATGCAAAAGTTTTGTAATTTAATTTTCTTTAGCTAAAATATGTTTCATACAAATATAATTGGTTATGTAATTTGCATTAAATAACTTGATTTAATTTGACGACCTTATAAAGGTCGCCGTAAGACGCTGGATGCAGGTCACCTTCGACAGATATTCATGGAGATCCAAGGGGGAGGCCTATGTCCAGCAGTCGTCTTACGGCTGCAATAATGATGATGATGAACCTGATATTACTGGTTCAGGACAAGTATGTAGAAAATAATTTGTATTTATCAGTTTTATTAACCAAGTGAAAAAATCTGAATATACTTTATTCAATAGCACCAAGCGTTGAAGAACACTATTTCAAACTATTTTGTCTAATTGTCTGTCGACGGCTCAATTCTTCGACACTCACAATTACTTAGATATTAAAATAATTACAAGCTTTGCGATTCAACAAAAATAATACTCTTACGTATTAAAAATGTAGATTGGAATACATTACAATTAGTTTTTACTTGAGAGAAGAAAACTCTACGTATCTAGATAACATTTAATAAAATATAATTATATTTAAATATAAAATGAAAAGTTTTGTACAAAACAAACTACTTACAAAAATCGAAAAAAAATGTATATTATAAATATCTTCTTTGTAGTCATCTAAGTTTTAATTTATTCACTAACTTGACGCAAAACTGTAAAGAAAGTGTATGACGCCTTTAAGATCTGAAACAACAGAAAATAAAACCTTAATTAATCTTCTTCAAATGGATAACAACTTAAAATATGTTAACCAAGTGATATTATTTTTAAACCGAATATTTGACCTAAATTCTATAACTATTTTTTTTAAATGTTTGGTTGATATTTCAAAAATTTCTGAAATATATTTATTTAAAATTATAATATAAGATAAATATATCATATTTGAGTCAATAATTATTCAGAGTTGCGTAAAACGATACTTTTATTGTGTTTCGCAGGAGGATCGGAGGCCCTTAAAAGTGCCGCTTAAGTGGCGTAAAAAGCCGGCAACACAACCAATGCGCGGACTTTGGCGCGAATTTTCATGAGCGGCGGTGTACTCTTGCCATATAGGAGACTCACATGCTTCGTTGTCTGCTATAGAATATAAAAAAATGTTTATAACGTTGTAAGGGGTAATCTCTGGATTTACTGAACTGATCTTGAAAGTTGTTTCACTAATAAAAGGCTACAATATTTGTAATATACGCTATATATTAACCAGAAAATTTTAACAACTTTCGTGATTATTGTTTTTGTAGAGTAGATCTAAGAAACAACGGTTGAGCAATAATATTTCTTACGAACGCTGCATTAACGATTAGAGAAATATATTTGAGTTGTAGAGAAAAGTTTTAAACTTGGCTGTCGTCATCATCATCAGCCTGTCAAGTCCACTGCTGGACATAGGCCTCCCCCAAAGACGTCCACCTATTACGATCTTGAGCTATCTGGGTCCAGCGGTTGCCCGCGATCTTCGTGATATCGTCTTTCCATCGCGTGGCGGGACGTCCCACTCTACGCTTTCCGGTTAACTTGATTATGCCTATTAAATAATACCGCTACAGTAAAACGTTTTCCTGGTCAGATAGTTTACTATATAATTGTATTTAAAGCAGTAAATAATCTATTCCACCATTCCGCTATGAACTATGAACATTTTAAGCATAACTCTACTCACATTTTTGAAGGAATCTAGGGAAAGAGTGGTAAAACCACCCGCGGTAACTTTTGCAGTTCGGCAACAACGCGTCATCAGTATCAGAACGGAGCGGCGCATGCGCACACTACATACGTACCACTGAAACTCGTACGCTGAACGTGATAAATTCTCGCTCTGTAAAAAAATATACAGGATAAAGATAAAATTCCATAACACTTCAAGGTGACAATTTTCAAGGTCTTAAAACTAATGTAAATAGTATTAGCTTTCACCGGTGGGGAAGCTTTGCAGATGAATATGCTAACGCGCTAAATAGGCCGGCCCGTCTGAATTAATACCACGGGTCACACAGTACTCAGTATGGAATCCTATTTGTACTTGTTATGGTGCTGCTACTGCATTCCGCTGAGTTAGTGAGGATATCGAAGGCCCTTAAAATTGCCGCTTAAATGGCGTAAAAAGCCGTCGATTGGTAGTGGTATTCTCGTACCATATTTTTCGTACCCACCTGCTCCGTTGTCCGCTATACCATATAAAAAAGAATGTCAAAATAATATTATTCCGTATCACGCCAGATGAAATTTACCAATATTTTGTCATGCTACAATATCTGATAAGCGTACAACCCACGCAATCCAAGATATTACAGTATTTTATTTTAAATTAATTAAAAATGATTGAATACCTCAACTAAAAGTTCGTTTCCTTCATAGCAGTATATAAACACTTGTTCCATCATATTTAAGAGATAGGTTGCCATGGAAACCATCCGAACTAAGTTGCCAGTTTGCTAAAGAAATGTATGAAAAATTAAGTTTGGTATAAAGAAAACATGGTAACCTAAAATATTATATGACAGTTCTTATACTCCTTCAAAATTAATTGGCAGATCTTTGTGTTTATGTGTTTTTTTTAAGCGTTCGAATATAACGTAACGCATTTTTAGAAAAATTTTGCCTTTGCCACAAGAAGGTAGTGCATCGTTACATGCTCCACTTTGTGGAATCATTTGCCAGCAAAGGTATTTCAAAACCAATACGACTTTGAAACCTTCAAAAAAAGAGCATTCGTATTACTTAAAGGCCGTATCGCACCCACAGCTCTGCAAGGGCTAGATGTCCATGAGCGTCCTCTTATCCTATGTGAGCATCCTGTTCGATTGCCACCATTTCTATATAAAAAAGATTAAAAAAACTTTTAGCACTTCGCTTCCCCTTCATTCACCTCCCTTAACGTTACCTTACACCCAAGTGAATACTTTTATCCAAATATTACAATAGTGTTGCCTAAAATACCGAAAAGTCGCTAAAATATCTTAATCGTATATGCGATAATTATACTAAATCAATAAAAAAGAATTGCTCATATAGTAACTCTTAAAATATGCATTTTGTTTATTTCTTTTTATTTAAAACAAGAAACATTGTTCATACATAACCCATTATTATATACCTCCCACCTACCTCTGTAACGCATACGGTAACGGTTTACGAGACCCTCTCTCCCTCCAAATTGCTTAACGTAATATTTTCTCCCTTTGCTAGTATGAAAATAGGTCTTTTATTACATAATTAATTATAAATGCCTATTTTCCTATCCATATACATCTTTAACAATTACAGAATTGAACACTTCACAGAATACTCAGCGTGTATCGTTACTTGTACTGTGTTTCGCAGAGTGACATCGCAGACCCTTAAAAGTGCCGGTAAAGCGTCGTAACAAGCCGGCAAGACAACCAATGCGCGGACTGTGGCAAGGTTGTTCAAGGAGGCGGGTTGTCTTACTATATAGGCGACCCACCTGCTCCGTTGCCCGCTATACCAAAAAAAACAATACTCATATTACGTACCGATGTAATCTGAAACGCGGTGACGCAGATAATGACAAGAGACACGGTAAACTGCGCGAAGGTCGGTTTTGAGAAGCATCTCTGCAACTGGTTTACAGTCTCCAGAATGTCTTTATGTTCCTCGATGCATTTATCAAGCCTATTTTCTATTTCTGCTTCTTGATGTTTTGATATAAGCTGTTAACAAATATTTAGTTTATTATATTATTTAACTTGTTTTTAGAATATTTACGTTATCTATATTATATAATATATAATTGTAAAGAGATAATTTGTGTATTACGTTGTAATAGAAAATTGGGGATCTTGAAAATTATTTTACCAACAGAAAATTAAGCTGCTTTTAAGTTATATTTAAAATCCATGGCAGAGCCATGCTGACGCACTAATTGGGCTGTCTCGTCCGAGGTGATACCACGGGCTCACAGAATACTCAACGTGAAATGATAGTCTGACTTGTAACGGTACTTCTACTATGTTTCACTGAGTGAGTGAGGATATCCGAGGCCCTTAAAAATACTGATTAATCGGCGTAAAAAGTCGGTAACACCACCAATGCCGGACTATGGCGCGGTTGTCCATGTGCTGTGGTTATCTCTTACCAAATAGGAGACCCATTTGCCCTGTTTTCCGCTATATAATAAAAATATATCCGAAAAATTTAAATTAAAAATTCATGGCAATTGGATTTGCAAAGTAAATCGAGAAAAAAACTATCAAACTGTGTTTCTTACGAAAGTGCCTTAACGATGAGATATATTTGATTTAGTTGTAGGGAAAAATTGAATTAAAGAGTTCGCAACAGTATATTCCAGATCTGCAACCAGCCCTGGAAGATCCTCCAGATCCAGGTAACTGTTAGTGGTGGTGCGAGGCTCAAAATATATTAAAACACTCAGTTGCGGATGAAGTGAGGTACGCAAAGAAACAATGTTTGAAAAAAATAACTAATTTTATGTAGTCTTAAGATCCAGTAGGGAATTTAATTTAAAACAAAGAAACGGTGACTTAACATATATGCGATGTATTGCTTTAATATTCAAAGTCGCTATCTACGACATCAGAGTGGTTGAGCCAGATTACTCCTACGCTGCCTGCGTGTCTCTTATTAAAGCGGTGGGCCGCCTACGCGCATCAAGCCAAGCGTGAAAGAGTGGAGAAGGCTCTGCAATACCCTACCAGAGGGGCGCCTAGTAACATCAAATGTCGTTATCTTCTAAGAGTAAATATTTATTAACAAATCATTTCTTTATAACGCCATCTATATAGGCTCTTGGCAATTAAAGCAATGCTCTAAGACATTCAAGAGTGTATTGTAACCTCAAAGCGTTTCTTTAGAACTGTGCTACAGGTAATCTATAGATGGCGAGGAACAAAACGTTTAAAAACATTTTTCTATAATCCCATACAAACGATTCATATTTTATAATACTTTAAAGTTTATTTGAACTTTATATGATATTAAGATTAAGTTTAGATGTTAGTGAAGAGATTTCGGTAAAGCAAAAAAAATATCTTACTTCAAAAATAGACACGAATGATCGATTTTTCGGATTTAACGTATCCAAATATTGCTGTGGGTTCATAATGGGACACGGTAAGTAGCGTACCGCGGAGGATGACATCTGCCTGATCTACTTGTATGAAAGAATAACATTTGATTTAGACTGTTTAGTAGTTCCTTTGTTCCTGTTACCTTTGTTCCAATATTCAGATCCTGACACAAATTTGAAAGTGTGTACGCTAAGAGTTTCAACCTACAGCGGCATTGAGCAAGAAGAGATACCACAACCATATCTTTGCTGACGTTGAGATAGGCTGCAAGGTAAATCGCGACGATTTGATGCGCATACGTTAATTCATAGGCAGGTGATTTGCGCCAATTGTATGGATACCTGCAAAATATTTAGAAATTTTATATTATTATTCAAGGAAATGGTGGCAAACGAGCAGGAGGCTCACCTATATAAGTGGTCCTCCGCCCATGGACACCCTTGCATGTTTGCGGGTGCGTTGCCGACCTTTTTTATACTGGTCAAAAATACGAGAATTTTTAATCCGAAGTTAATTAAGAAGCGGACTTAATTTTGAAATTAACTTACTTAAACTAAAAAACTTACTAGATATCGGAGAGTGAGGAGTAACGAATTTTATTATTTCTTTTACGTGATCCAATCCCTCTAATTTAATATCATATAAGACTATGGTATAAAGCCGCTGTGTGTATCAAAAATGTCCTTTCACGACTTAATTAATAGTTTTAGGCAGAAAAAATGGATGTGAATTAAATCTTTAAACAAACTTAAAACATCGATATTAAAAAGTAACGATTTTTAATTTTTTTTCGTGAATAAAGAGTAAAGACACTATCATAATGTCATATAAGACTATATAGCTACTTATGAACTTCTTGAATTTTTAATAATTTTTAATATAACCAACAACGGAGCAGGTGGGTCTCCTATATGGTAAGAGAACTCGTTGTTCTACCATTTTCCATAGTTCACCGCCCATGGACAACCGTGACAAAGTTGTGTTGCCGCCTTTTTACACCGTCTTTATATTTAACATTTAAACTGTTAGACATTAACGTCTCATTTAAAAAAAACAGATTATATTATAATAATCAATATGTCTACTCACCAGCCACGTAATGGCAACTGTATGCTATGTGACTCAAGAGCAGGTCCTGCAGCAAAACCGATCAGCGTCACCATTGTTAGAGATAGAAAAGTTATGAGATGGATGTTTGTGCCTCGCTTGCATCTAAGTATAATAAAGAGAAAAATATATAAGAATTTACAAATTTTTTAGAAAATCTCTCTCACCATAGGAATATAGGCAGTTCATTTTTTTATAGTATAGCGGACAATGGAGCAGGTGGGTCTCCTAAATGGTAAGAGAACACCGCCGCCCATGTCCAATCGCGCCACAGACCGTCATGTTTGTGTTGCCGGCTTTTTGCACAACTTATGCGGCACTTTTAAGGGCCTCCGATATCCTCACTCACTCTGTGAAATACAGTAGAAGTACCGTTTTCCACTGAGTATTCTGTAAACCCGTGGTATAACTTCGGACGAGCCGGACCAATTAGTGCTTCAGCATATGCTTGAGCATGACTTTCCCACGGGTAAATATATTAATATGTAAATAGCTTCGTATGTTAAATTATGATTAAGTTTATAATTGTTATACCTTCTGTTTTAGTTATAATGTTACTGTTTCTTATCCTTAATAAATAAATAAATATATATATATAAGATATAATAAAAAGAATATGATCAAGGTAAAAAGGATAAATAAGATAATTTACCCTTCTACAATGTTCCTCTTTTCCTGCCCATAAGCACTTCTAAGTACAGCATCGTTCTTTTCCACTACCATACCTATTGGGTGCCTTCTTAGAAGTAGATTAATAATCTTCACGGAGTGGACAAGATTGGTACATAATAAAAAAGCCGTAGAGGTCATTAGTGGCAGGTTGCCCCATATTATACAGAGGTCCACCAACTGTATTACTATATATGTACCTGAAGGATGTCATAGTTAAGAATTTCAAAAATAAATTATTGAATATATTTTAAAACTTCTATGAGATTAGAATTAATTCGACTTTATGTTAAATTACATGATAAAACCCAAATCTAGTCTAGTACTTGTTCTTTTTTAATGATATTATTATTAAGGTAAGAGAACACCACCGCCCATGAACAACCACGGCACAGTCTGCGAATTGGTGATGTTGCCGGTTTTTTACTCCCCTTAAGCGGCACTTTTTAAAGGGTCTTCGATATTCTCACTCACTCAGCGAAACACAGTAGAAGCACCGTTTTAAGTACAACTACCATGGACAACCATGCTGAAGCACATGCTAACGCACTAAATGAGCCGGCTAGTCCGAATTGATACCACGGGTTTATCGAACATTCAGCGTTAAATGATAATTGCACTTGAAATAGTACTTAAGCGGCGTAAAAAAGCCGGAAACACAACCAATGCGCGGACAGTGACACGGTTGTCCATGGGCGGCGGTGTTCCCGTACCCTATAGGAGGCCCAACTGCTCTATTTACAAATTTACAATAAAAAATAAAATACATAGTTATGAAGGCATTTTTATGAATAAAACGGAAAAAAATCTCACCTAAAATCAGCATAAAGATGACAAAGGCATAAGTAAAGTAGAAGACTCTCTCCCATCCCGCGATATCAGCGGAGGGCCACAAACCCAATACTTTTAAATAGGTCAGTGAAAATTTTAAGGAAAAATTTGTATTGTCCACTATCAAAGACATCATTGATGGTTCTTCAGTAAATCAATGAACTTTTTATAATTTAACTGCTTCAGATAGTTGTAAACCCGCAGGGCTTGTAAACCTTTTGTAGTTACTATAATTTTAATAAGTGTTGTAATCTGTTTATACATGTACGTATAAGATTTTGCATTTTTATAATAAATCTCTTTTTTATTCTACAAGCGGACATTGGATCAGGTGGGTCTCCTATATGGTAAGAGAACAGGGTTGTGTTGCTAGCTTTTTACCCCGCTTAAGCGGCACTTTTAAGAGCCTCCGATATCCTCATTCACTTCGTGAAACACAGTTTAAGTACCATTTCACGCTGACTATTCTGTAAACCTACTTTACAAGGCTTCTATTTGCCCTAAGACCATCAAAATCAAACCAAAATTAGATTTTATTATCTCCAGTTGGAACGAAGCGTCCCAACTTACCCTACTTGTAATTTTTTGCAAATTTAAAAAGCCCTAATATTATAAAAACTGAATACAGTTCTTTAAAATTATTTACATAAACCAGTTAACTATAGTTTAAATTTTAGCTACATAATCTAACATAATAATTAATAAAATTAATCGAATAAAATATTTTCAAGTACAGCTCAGTATAACTTACAAATTCTAAGACATATTATGAATGTAAAATTATAAATAGATAATCTATAGTTAATAAACTTTGCTTAAAAAGACTAAAATTAATAAACTTAAGGAAATAAATTTATAAATTTCAATATATTTTTATTCTCCAAAAATGTGTGATACATCTGAAGCTTTTCAAACAAGATTGCTGGAACTTTTACATTCAGTTCCTATTTATTTACACGAATAACCGATATTTAAGTATTATATAATAGCTGTTTCAAATTTTTATTTATCTTCATTCAATATTTGCCAAGGTTTGAACCTTAAATTAAATTTATACTTAAACAAATATAACATTTATCGAAAATTTATTATTTATAGAAAGGTATTACTATAAAAAAACGAATTGTTATTTTTTATTTTATTTTATGATGTAGAGGACAGATCAAACAGATTTCCTCATGGTAGATAACACTGCCGCCAATGGAAAATGGCTTTTAGCAACATTTGAGAGTCTAGGAGTCCTCACTCATCGAAACTTAAATTCTAATTTATTCGGTCTTCGGAAGGATGTAACAGAAGAATCAGCGAGTGTCTTGATTGTTCTAATTCGAGGGAAAAGTCATGCTGAGGCATACGTATACACACTAATAAGACTTACTCGTCAAAAATAACACGGGCTCATTAAGAGATCCGTGAAATTATACAGGTCAAGCGGTCTAAAAAGCCGGTCACACAATCAAAGCGCGAATTGTGGAGCGTTTATCCATGGTCGGCGGTGCTGCATAAGTACTATTTTATGTTGGTATTCTATTCACCCGTACATATAAGCTTAAAATATATATATATATATATGTTTATGTATGTTTTTTTAGTGTATTAAAATTTAATATTTCTTATGCTGTATCAAAGATCAAAAACTTAAATATATCTAGCATATAATATTATGAAAGGATAACTATTTCTGATTTAAATATAAAAATTAAGCTTACAATACTTTGATCATTCAATTCGGGTCCAACGTTATAATATTAGCTTTGAAATATGTAGATAAGATAATATTTGGGATGGACGTGTGATGCGGGCGAGGAGATGCTTTATACCATTTGATTTCAAATCAAATGGTATAAAGCATGTTATATCAATGAAACAGAGTATAAATTTTAAGTATCTAACATGCAACATTTGTTTAGGTTATGTTTTGTAGATTAAACTAATGTCTGCATTTTTTATGGTATAGCCACAACGGAGCAGATGTTTCTACAATATGGCAACACCGTCGCCCATGGACAACCACGCCAAGGTCCGTGCATTGGTGGCGTTGCCGACATTTTACACCTTTTAAGCGACATTGTTAAGGGCCGCCGATATCCTCACTCACTCAGCGACACACAGTAGAAACACCGTATCAAGTACAACTACCATTTCACGCTAAGTATTCTCCGAGCCCGTGGTAACACTTTGGACGAGCCGGCCCAATTAGTGTCCGCATATGCTTCAGCATAGCTCTCCCTTAGCTCTTATCATATTCACTGATAATCAAAAAATATTATAAATTTTATAATGGTGAATATTCAACATTGGTATTATATATATCTATATATATATATATATCAATCACACAAATTTTTGTAATAATAGTTTCAACTTATATCCCCTAAAAGCCGGCAACAGAACCGCGATCCAAATGGAAATAACAGTATCCGTGAGCGACGGAGTGCTTGTCGTAGATGAGAAATCATATAAAATTGATACGATTAAGCAGTCGCGTTTACTTTTATATAAAAGTTTTTAATTTAAGAATAGTTTCAGTTCCGCTATTTCCTTTCAATATATCCCAGAGGGAAAAGTATAGGTAAAAAATGGTGTCGTATATTAATGAGTACTGAATGCAGCCACGGGAGGCTGGCACGACTGGATTGGCTTCATCCATAATTCTCACATAGTCGAGAATTACGGCCCGAGCACAACATAAGATATAATTCATATTATTTCTACTAAACTCAACATGAGATTCTTCATAAATTTTTAAAATTTACTTTTGTAAACCCCTTTCATAATTATATCTAAGAAGAATCAATTTGTATTGTTTATTTATAAAACCAAGTAGTTTAAAATTGTTTAGGAACCAAAATATACAAATTTTATGATTTTATATACACTTATGTGATTAAATTAGATGATTTCATAATTTAATTATTCATTATCTTTTTATCTGTTCTCATTTATCTCTATACTTTAAAATGAAGATTCTCTTTTTCTATGTTGTATACGATAAGTCAATTTTATTAATTCTTTCTCTAGTACGAATGTAGGTACATATTTAATAGGCTTGATAAAAAAATTAACTCGTTTCAAAGAAACTGTCTACATTTCAAGAACAAATTACGAAGCTAAGTACAATAATAATTTTTAATTAAATAAATTTATATCTTATATTTACAAAAAAACTTCTTTCATTTGAGAGCCACGTAGCTAAGTGGTTTAATAAGTCTACCATGAAGTGAGAGATATCTGGTTCCGATCCCGGTCTGGACAATTATAAATTGTAATTATTTTATAATTTATTCGGTCTCTGGAAGGGCTTGAGAGTGGCCGGGCGCGTGTCTTAATACTGTTGCAACCGTGGGAGAAGTATGCTGAAGCAAATGCGAATGCATGAACTGGACGGGCTCGTCCAAAGTGATACCACGAGTTCACAGAATACTCAGTGAATTGGTAGTTGTACTTGAAACGCTGTTTCTACTGTGTTTCGCTTAGTTAGTTATATAGGAGATCTTTTAAAATGCTGCTTAAGTGGCGTAAAAAGCCAGCAACACAACCAATGCACGGACTGTGGGGTGGTTGTCCCTAGGCGGCAGTGTTCTCTTACCACATATAAGACCACATCTACTCCAGTGTCCGCTATACCATAAAAAAGCTAACAAATAAAGTTGCACTACTAAGTAGAAGCGTTCATTAACGATATTAATCAATTTAGTTTTTTAGTTTTGTTTAGTTCCTAATTTTAATGTGCAAAGATTGCATAAAAAATTAACCTGAGCTGAATTTCTTGACCAATAATTCTTTTCAGATCTAGGCATTTTCGTGAATTTATCTCTTGTTTCTGAATCTTTAATTTCTAAGACAAAGTAATATTGAGTACTGAGTAAAATAAAAATCTTTGTTTTGTCTCTTTCCAGTTACATTATTTAAAATATAGGGAAGATATTATTACTGTTACAAAACTTTTTTACACTTGTATCCTAGTCCTAACATCAACGCTTGCTGCATTATCAAATGGGAGGGACCTGTTGCGGTGGGCGTGTTCTAGCCACGCCTACTATTGCCTGTTGCCTCAAAAGTCAAGAAGCCTCAGTGTCTCGGAGCCAGCCGGCCAGCCTGCACACCTGGCCAATACAGCCTAACAGCACAATGGCGCACCTTCTGCGATTCGACGTCAGCTTCCTGTCTCCGGAGCGCTGACGATTACT
>DWCF01003410.1:0-19710 GCA_018230265.1 Delias oraia
TGCGCGCGCACCGTTAAAGTGACGCGTCATTAGAGCTGTAATTGTCAAAGATGTTCTGTTCATAAAATGTGATAATATATTTTTTTAGTTTAATTAATTAATTAATATTAATTTGTATAAATCGAGAGGTGATAATTATAAACTTTAATAGTCGTTTCTTTATTAAAGAGAATCAAATTGGAATTTTATTTTACTTCAAAGATTAAATTACAATAAATTGTCTTATATAAATATAACAGATGTTTCGATAAATAAGACATTAATAGGACTGTAAAATATATTAATATAACGAATTACTGAGGATATTACAAAACAAGTCTTATGCTGGACCATTTTCTTTACAATATGTAAATTTTTCTCCAAGAATGTAATCTAGGACGTAGGATTCGGGACTCGACCGAAGTGATACAAGCTTACAGGATACCAGCGTGAAACAGTGCTTGTACTGAGTTTTGATGTGAGTGAGGATATCAAGGTCTTTGAAATTTTATCGTTAAGACGGTATAAAGATTTGACAACACGGAAAGTTGTGGCACAATTATCTCTTACCATAGAGGAGACCCGCCTGATCCTGTTATACCATAAAAGAGTCACGATGAGACTGACCTGCAGGGCTAAGTTTCCAGTATCTACATCATCTATCAGAATCTCTCCTTCGACAATTGCAAGACGGAAGAGTGATGAAATTAACGATGACTTGCCGGCACCCGTTCTTCCGACGATACCCACCTAAAACCATTCAATATATTTTTAAATATTCAGCATGAAACGGTACTTGTACTGTGTTTCGCTGAGTGAGTGACGATATCGGAGACTTAAAAATGCCGCTTTAGTGGCATTTATATAATAAATAGAGAAAATCTTGCACTACATACACCTAACATATAAGAGTTCTTAACTCATGTTTTATATATCTACTGGCTGAATAGGAACACCAGCGTGAAATTATTCCTATACTATATTTGGCTAAGTGATTGAGGATATAAGAAGCCATTGAAATTATACGCTTAAGCGTAAAAAAGCCGATAACACAACGAAAATGAGGTTTGTGGAGCGGTCTAGGGCGGCGGTGATATCTTACCATAGAGTAGACCAGAACGTACCTTCCATCCGCTTTCCAATACCAAATTCAGGTTCTTCAAAATTGGTACATCCTCAGGTGTGTATTTCATGAAACAGTTGCGGAATTGGATGCGACCCCGGGAAGGCCAGTCCTTCGGTGTTTCTTGGGCTGGTAATTAAGAATTAACATTTCCATTCATTAAGCTTTAAAACTGATATCTTCCCAGAATAACTTGTCTAATGTAGTATGATAATTTTAACAGTTTAGTATTTACGAGACTCTTAGCGAAGTGGATTTATAAATCTACCACGAAGCGAGAGGTATCGGGTTTGAATCCCGATCCGGACAATTATAATTTATTCAGTCTCTGGAAGGGCTTGGCAGGGGCCGGCCATTGTATATATGCCTCTCGCATATATACAAACATTCCTAGTTTTACTTACTTCCTTTATCCCACTGTGGTTCTCTCTCAATATGTGTGTACTGTAATATTCGCTCCACACTTGTCATCTGAGAAATTACTTCAGCGGTTTGACGTACACCGAATTGTAGCATTCCGGTCAGAATTAGAGTCTGCGATATTGCCAATCCCACATTCCCCGAGAATATTGTCTCTGGAAGAATGATCATCTAGTGAATATAAAGATCGCAAAAACAGATACAGATTTTTTACGTAACAACAGATGCATGTTCGCTATCAATGGCAAATTAATTGTTTCCGACAATTTTATTACTACAGTATAGTACTCATGATGATATAAATATATTATTATATATGCTATCGTAATAATATTCATATATTAAGTTTAAAGTAATAAAATTCATATATTTTAACTCATCACAAAAGTATGTCGGCTCCCCGCCACCACTAATTATCTCTCCAGCGTTCATTTAAAAAAAATCTCTCGTGATGACGTAACACTTTGACGTAATATTCTTCCAGCTACCAATGGCCGTATGGCATACACAGCAGTAATTAATAAAAAAACACACAATAATGTTTCATTTTTAATCACCATTATCAGCCCATCATTACTGGACATAGACCTCCCCCAAATCTGGATCTGGATCCAGCGGTTACCCGCGATCTTCATGAGATCGTCTTTCCATCGTGTGGCGGGACGTCCCACTCTGCGTTTTCCGGTACGCGGTCGTCACTCGAGAACCTTTCTTCCCCATCGGTTGTCGGTTCGTCGATGTGGCCAGCCCATTGCCACTTCAACTTACTAATACGGCAGGCAATGTCGGTTACTTTGGTTCGGCTGCGGATAACCTCATTCCTGATTTTATTTCGCAGTGAGACACCAAGCATTGTCTTCTCTATAGCTCACTGAGTGACTCTGGGCTTCTCTATCAGACCCATCGTAAGCATTTTCAATATGTGGAACATAATGCGCCAAAATGTCGGTATTCCGATGTATGTATTTAAAATAGACAGTCAAGTTTTAATAGTTTCTATAAAAAAATATAATCGTAACAAATCTAACGAGTCTTGTAAAAATTAACTTATTGCATTTCTATTTGTTAATGAAACTGCACGATTATCGGCGCCAACAAAATTTTAATAAATCCCGCCCAGATATGCAGAAACGTTGGCTAATTTTTTTAGAAAAAAGAGAGTTCTGTAGTATTAATGCTAAAGTATTGAAAGATTGTATTTACAAACAGATACAACTTGGTGAACTTAAAAAAAAGTCGTATCCCTAGAAGGCCGGCAATGAATTACTTGAGTTACATTAATCTTTATAAGATAAAGAAGATATCTAAGTATTATTTTAATACTAACTGCTGTCAATGACGAGGAAAGCCACGATGACAATAGCCAAGTACAGGACGCAAATGAAGTCCAACCAGAAGCCAAGCGTGACACCGCTCGCGAGGTAACTGCTCCATGTTGACGTATGAATATCCTGAACAAATCTCAAATATTAGCAAAGGATAATATATATGGTGGAAATTTGTTAGTGCTGAAAGGAAAATTCTCTTAATACTGTAAAAAAATTTACACAGAAAATATTCCTTTATTTTTGAAAAGAAAGAAAACTGCATTAAAAGATTTTTAAAAAGTCGCTTGCCGCACCCTTTATTCGAACCGACTAAAATCTGTAAAAGTTGCACCTGTACTTTTATTGCATCGATCGTCACTTATAAGGATGAACTTTATGAATTAAATGAAAGAAAAACAATGAAATCTTAAATTATTAATTCAATGAGTCAAGTTACAGCACCTTTACTCAAACATCTGTTTCTTTATGTTTACTTATGTTTTTAATTAAATCACGCCATTTATTAGAAACATATCGGGGCGTCTGTCGGATCCCCTAACGCCATCTACAAGGTCTAAATATCTTCAGCAATGCATATGCCGGCCAAACCCAAAAAACCGATACACTGAAAATATTACCCACTTCTGTTATAGTCGCATAACTTTTTCCTTAATTCAAATAATTTACGTCAGCAAAGAAATCTGTTGAAAATCAGTCCAGACGTTCTTGAGTTACAAATAGTTTAAAAAAAACCAATTTTGTGTTATATATATGTAATATTATTGACAGATCATTCAGACAGAAATATGTTAATTAAGACATTTGTCCAGCTACTGTCAAGCTCTTACAAAGAATGTAATATATTTAGTGTGGTATAGCATGCAGTTGAGAAGGCGGGTCTTCTCTATGGTAGGAGATCACCGCTGCCCATGTTGCGTCACAATCTACGCTTTGGATGAGTAGCCAGCTTTTTACGGCACTTTAAGGGTATAATTTCAAGGGTCTCCGATATCCTCACTGTTTCACGCTGGCATTCTATGAGCCCGTGGTATCACTTCGGACGAGCTGACCCAATTAATGCGTCAGCATGGCTCTCCCACGGATGAAGATTATAAATTCTATTCAAACGGGATCGAACCCGATATCCAAGACACCTCGGCCATTGCGCCACAGAGGTCGTCAATGATAACTTACTTGGAATTTGTCGAATTCCTGGATGAGTCTTTGTTGTGCTCCGGAAGACCTTATGGTGCTGATTCCATTTAGCGTAGCCGTCATGTGAGAGAATACTGGACTGCGCGCTGAAATAATTACGTTAATCTCCATATTTATTATCCATTTAGATATTTATTAATCTGGTTGGTCTTTACTATGGCTGTGCTAATTCAAGCTCAAAATATTCCTATTCTGATAGATTTTTCTACGATCTGAAGTAAACTGTAATAAATCGCAATAGTCGAATAGGTAATTGCAAGACTTGCAAGACTCTTGCTCCAAGACCAAGACTGTAGTCTTGTTCTTACATTCGGGGAACACTACCTGGCATTTCTCCAATATTCATTAATATTTCTAACATTCAAGTAAATTCTTTCATACGTTTAGCGAATTTTAAATGCTCAATAAAACTTACTGGTTCCTTCCAATCGCTTGATCGATTGTGCTGACTTCAAGTAAATCTGAAGAATGGTGTAGAAGAGAAGAAGGATTATCGTCGTCGGCAGCAGAGTCCAGACTAGAGCAGCAGCGTTCAAAGCCAATATACTAAACATCACTAGGTAGATTTGAATGCATTCGAGAAGGAATCGCGGTAGAAGTTCGTCCAGCGCCCCGATGTCTTTTGAAAAACGATTGAGGATCCGTCCTGATAAAGAGATTTAACGCTTATTTAATTATTTCAATAATTAATAAGTTTTCAGAGCTTCGTAGCTAAGTGGTCTTAGAAACCTACCATGAAGCGACAGATATAGGGTTCAATCCCGGTCTGAAGAGAAATATAATTTATTTGGTCTTAGGAAGGGTTTGACAGTGGTCGGGTGATAATCCTAACACTATTTTATCCATGGTATAGTCGTGCTGTGGATCTGGGCTTGTCCGAGGAGATACCACAAGCTCATAAAATACTCAGGGTAAAACATCATGTTTCGCTGAATGAGTGAGGATATCGAAGGTCCTTCAGATGAAGCTGAAGAAGTGTAAAAAGCCGGTAACACAGTTAAAGCGTAGATTGTGGCGCGATAGTCTATTTGCGATGGTGTTCTCTTACCATATAGGAGACCCATTTGCTGCGTTGTCTGCTATTCCATAAAAATAAATTAAAAAATACATACCTGACGAATTTGTATCAAAGAATCTCATAACACCGCGAAGCATTGAGTGGAACATGTTATTGTGAAGGTTTCTCGATGAGGTCATGCAGACTTTGAAGAACATGAACGCCCGTGCCGTGATGAAGAAGATGCAGCAGACAATCAGCGCGGAGTACACATACAGGTACTGGGAGGTGTCCAATGGTCCAATATAGGCGTGGATGTCCAGGTCTATAATAAGGCATCTCTTCATTGTTCTTGTATACAACAGACATCATTTTATTTATTTAAAACTTCTCTATCTCGTGTATGTCATGTTATATTACATTTCGGAGTTTTGTAATGTGAAATAAATACGATTAATTTATTTACTTAACAATATAGAAACAAAATAATAAAAATTGAGATGAACAATAAAGATAAGTTCGAATATGCGCAGCACTCGGCTGTATGCTACATCACAATTGAATGTATGCCGGTACTCAGCTCCCCCATACAAATAAAAACATATTTTGAATGAAAATAGGAAGGAAAAAATAGGAACAAGGCAAGGCACGGAACGGGACAAGAACATAGGAACGAGCAAGAGGCTTGCCTAGGATAAGCGGCCTATACACCTCCAGCCGTTGCTGAACCGTGGCTGCGTTGCCGGCTTTTTAGAGATAGCTAGACACTCTTTTGGAAACGGTGGCATACCAGCAGGAGACTCACCTAAGCGGCCTATAGACACCCCTAGCCCTTGCTAGAACGTAGATGCGTTGCCGGCCCTTTAGAGATAGCTATATACATTTTTTATGGTAAGGGTGGCAAACGAGCAGGAGGCTCATCTAGGATAAGCTGTCCTCCGCTTTGTTAGATCCCTTTAGCCTTTGTTAGATCGTGGGTGCGTTGCCGGCTCATATTTTGAAAGTCCTGAGTCGTAATAGTTGTTTTTATTATTGGTTTGGAAAAACCTGCAGGCAGTTAATTCCACTGATAGTGGTGCGCGGAAAAAATGCCTTAACAACGCTCAGTTGTGGAACGACAAACATGGAGGTGATGATGCCTACTTGCAGAGATATTTCCTAGCAAATACGACGTTGGATACTAGAAAAAAAGCGTTAGTATCTCTTAAAGGGTGACAACGCATCCGCGGCCGAACGGTGGCTAGGGAAATCCATGGGCGGTTGATTATTATTTTATTAATTAATAATTATAATTAAATTAATATTTTTTAAATAATATTAAATTAGTCTAGTATGCTTAGTGCTATAGGATTATGGGATATCCTACTTGGTTCAGCTTCGACTCCGGTGAAATAGCTGGTGAAAGTGAAGGTGCTGTTAGCTGGTGCAATGACTGTGTTATAATCTTTGCTGGTATTATTTGATTCTCTTTCTTTCAGCCGCGTTACTTCATTCGTCCTGAAAACAATGTCATACGAATTATTGTAGGTTTTAATTTGTTTTTGCTTATTTTAATTTTATAATTTTTTCTATCTATATATGTATCGCTATATTTGGCCGTGAAGCGCCGGTTAGAATTGCCCCATACCACCCCGTTGGTGTCGTAAGAGGTGAGTAAGGGACAAACCGGATCGCCAACCAACCAAGTGTGGCAATTATGGCAACCACCCCCAGTTGAACCATGGAGTTGCAAAGGGTGCCTATGTCCAGCAGTGGATGTCCTACGGCGGAAATGATGATGATCTTTCTATGTATTATAACCTATAATTAAATGTTGGTATTGATGTCTTTTATTTAACTTGTACCCCTAAATGTTGAAGTGTTACAAGTGTTTTTAAATTGTATATTTTTCCGATTCTGTCTGACTTTTTTGCTAGCTATATTCATATGGTAAGAAGGGCGCGGGCAACCGCTGGATCCAGATCGCTCAAGATCGCATCAGGTGGGCGTCTATGTGGGAGGCCTATGTCCAGCAGTGGACTTGATTAGGCTGCGGATGATGATATTTATATGAAAGTAATGTAGGGTATTTTGTATCTATTTAATAGTTTTTTTTTCACGTCAACATAGTTTCAATTCAGATTAATTAGATTTAATTATATATCTGACATATATAAGTAAAGATTGCTACAGATTGACTGTAAACTAATTCAATAACCTTTCCTAACTTACTCAGAATATAAAGTATTCCTTACCAAATAGTAACCCAGTAGTCACAGAGTGTCGCGGATAGCTGACCAATCACCAGTAAGAAGACCATGAACAGAAGTCTGCCAGTCTTCCCACCAGCTCGTAGGTACGCTCCATACACATGCCAACCCATTGAACCTGACTCTCTTTCCTCTTCTTCCATTTCTTGTGCTGGAGCTTCCGTCGTTGATTCGGCTAGCGAAGGTCGCCGGGTTGTGGACAACTGAATGAGTTTTAAGATCTTAAAACATTTATATGAACTTTTGTTACAAGATTATTTTTTTATATAAAACTTTAGCAAAGGAACATGAGGCTCGCTTAAGCGTTTCTTCGCCCATGGACACCAATAGTCCTTATCTACGGCGTCCGATTTACGTGTCATTTTTTTTTTTGGCTAATATACACATCATTATAAATCATAGTAAATGTATTACCTGAATAACATCTGAATGCAAAAGCTATATTATTGAAAAGTTTCATAGAAATTCGTTTATTAGTTTTTACGTGAAAGAGTTACAAACATTCATATTTACTTACGAATTTTCGCATTTATATTAGTCGGATGTGAAGCGAAAACTAAACGCCGTATTAAAAATATTTCCCAAAAAATTAAAATGATTTTGAACCAGTTTTTTTAAATTCTATAGCAGACAACGGAGTAGGTGAGTAAGCTATATGATGAGAAAACACCGTCACCCATAGAAAATCGCACCTTAGTCCGCGCTTTGGTTGTGTTGCCGGCTTTTTACGTCGCTTAAGCGCCACTTTTAAGGGCCTCCGATATCCTCACTCACTCTGAGAAACACAGTACAAGTACCAACACAACTAAAGCGTGGACTAAGGCACCGTTGTGTTTTAGCGGCGGCGTGATCTTAACATATAGGAGACCCATTTGTTGTCCGCTATACCATAAAAAAGCCGTCAGTCCTCAACAAACCATGCCGAATCACGTACCCTTTTGTCATCTGGTATCGTACTAAATTGAATACGTAATAGGTATTTGATTTGAAGAAATATCCATATATTTTTAAACCTGAACTGTATGCATTCCAGATATAATATTTTAACAGTAGCATCACACAATTAATCTGATATTACACGTTTGATAGGTTTTTTATATAAACTTCTGGTGTTTACAGGTGTAAGTTTAAACTTTAAACCTGTAAAATGTATCAAAATACATACCCTGGAAGATGTTCTTCTGGACATAGGCAGCGGTTTCTCCACCTCAGGCTTATCATCTTCTTGGACTGATGAAAGTAGTTTTGCGAAGTCTTTGCCAGAGTGAATTAGCTCATTGTATGTTCCTTTTGCGTCAATGGTACCCTTTTAAACATCAACAGTATTATTTCCTAGAGCTGACACATAAAACGATTTTGAGAGCATCGTAGCTAAATGGTTTTAAATGTGTACCATGAAGCGCGAGGTTCCGGGTTTGAATCCCGTTCCGTAAAATTATAATTTAATTTATTCGGTCTTGGGAGAGCTTGACAGTGGTCGGGCAAGTGTCTCAATATTGTTGCATCCATGGGAATTCTGAAGCATATACTCACTAATTGACCCGGCTTGTCTGAAGCGACACCACGGGCGCATAGAATACTCAGCGCGAAATGCTCATTCTGCTGTTGCGCTGAGTGAGTGAGGATATCTGAGTGTTTTTTCTTCAACTTACTTTGCAAATCTGACTTTTCGGGTTAATATAAAGCCGTAGTTTACTCAAAAATCTTTCTATTGGTAAGTAAAATAATTTTCAAGATTGGTGCAGTAGATCCAGAGAACCCCTAACCAAGAATTTTACGGAATCTTTTTAATTGATGTTCGACTTATATTGTTTAATTCTATATTATATATAATATATATATATTATATATATCTAATTATATATTATGTAATATATCATGTTAGTTTTTATATAAATGTTTTCTATCTGTAAACACTGTGATTTTAAAAATATATATTTTGTTTGAAATTTATTCCATACAATTTTACGATTGCTTATTTTAAGTTAATCTCTAAGTACCACTCCATCTCAAGTGGCCGATACTAACATTGTTCATAATGATAATATAGTCGGCTGCTTTCAAGTAGTGCAACTGATGCGTGACCAGGATCCTTGTTGTGTGACGTAGGTACCCGTTGATGCATTCGTCGAAGAGCTGCCGGCCCACGTGGGCGTCCACCGCCGACAATGGGTCGTCTAATAAGTAGATATCGGCCTGCAGATGAGAAAGTCGTCCAAATTATTGTTATTGCTACTACTGGTAGTAGATCACTGGAAAAGATGGCGAAGGTCTCTGGGCTCAGCGGTGAGCCATCCGGCCGATCAGGCATAACTCCCTCCCGCAGCGGCCCAAACCGAGGGCCGTGTCTCGCAGACGCCCATGCGCAAATTGCGGTTAAAATCATAAATTTTCAGCGAAACCGCGAGCTGTGGCCAACAGTGAGGTGACAACCTAAAAAAATTAATACTAACACGAGTCTTGAAAGTGAGCGAGTGTCCTTACACAGTGAGACCCGTGGGATCCATATTGAAACTTGCAGGCGTACTAATTGAATCGTCGTCCGAAGTGATACCACGGGCTCGGAGAATACTAGCGTAAACAGCATGAGAACTGTTTTTCCCTAACTTAGTAATAATTGGGATAACTTGATATAATAATAAATTTGTAGGTAAATAAATATATTTGCTGCTTGAAGCATTTAGGTTGTAGTATTACTAACTTGTCTGTAGACAGCTCTGGCAAGATTGATACGCGCTCTCTGCCCTCCGGAGAGAGATGCCCCTCTCTCGCCGACCAGGGTCTGGTCACCGTGAGGGAACTGCTGGAAGTCTTTCTGAAGAGCACACACTCGTACGACCTGAAAACAGAACGAATATAAACAAATTAAAGTCAAGCCAACAATATTTCGACTATAGTCCAATACATTTTTGAGAGCCTCTCAGCTAAGGTTTTATTACGGTTTAGTGGACAACGGAGCAGGTGGGTCTCCTTTAAGGTAAGAGACACCGCCGTCCATGGACATCCCACGCCATATTCCGTGCATTTGTTGTGTTTCCGACTTTTTACCCCACTTAAGGGGCATTTTTTGAAGGCCTCCGATATCTTCACTGACTCAGCAAAATACAGTAGAAATGTTTCTAGTACCCTTTCACGCTGTATACTCTATGAGCTCGTGGTATTACTTCGGAAGAGCTGGCCCAATTTAAGAGTTAGCAAATGCTTCAGGATGGTGGTCCCACGGGAGCGACATTTTTAAGACAATAAACTATGAGGCTTTTTGAAGCGAGAGCTATTGGAGATCAATTTGTAGTTTGAATAAAAATGTATATTTTTTTATAGTTTAGCGGACAACGGTGGGGTCTCCTATATGGTAAGAAAAAACCGCCGTCCATGAACAACCGCGCCAAAGTAACGCATTGGTTGTGTTGCCGGCTTGTTACACCACTCAAGCGTCATTTTTAAGGGCCTCCGATATCCTCACTCTCTCTGCGAAACACAGTACAACTACTGTTTCACGCCGAGTATTCTGTGAGCACGTGGTATTACTATGGACGAGCCGGCCCAATTTATGCGTCAGCATATGCTTTAGCATGGCTCTCTCACGGGTGAAAAATACATTATAATTTACACAAATCTTATATATAGTCGAGTTAAACTCACTTCTTTATATTTTTTTGGATTGTAAGGCAGACCGAATAATATATTCTGTCGTACTGTGGCGACGAACAACCATGGCTCCTGGCAGGCGTAGGACAATGGACCGGAGAGATGTATGCGTCCCCGCGTTGCTCTCAATTCATTCAGCAGCAGATGTAAGATGGAGCTCTGAAAACAGTTTTTATGGTATAGCAGACAGCGGAGTAGGTGGGTCTAAAGAAATGTTTGTTACAAAAATCCTCATTCTTTAAAGTAATAGTAATATTCTTGAAAGTATATATTCTTTAAAAGTCGGCAACGTCTCCGCGGCTCTGTAAGGGCTAGTAGTTTTCATGGACGAAAGAACGCTTAACCGAGGTTAAGCGTTCTTTGGTCATTTGCTATCGTTTCCATAAAAAAATCCAGTCACTGGGTCAATGCGCTGCTGACTTTTAAGAGATGGTTTACTTACTTTCCCAGAACCGACAGCTCCTATGATGGCACACAATTTCCCCTTTGGAATTGTGATGTTGATGTTCTTTAATGTTTCTGTATCTTCGACCCAATTTGCGTATACACCTTGGATTTCAATACCGGTATCAGAGTTTACTGGTACCAAGCTCTGTGACTGAGGTACGAACCCCTTCTCGTTGCAATCGAAGCCTGGAAAATATATATTTTTAATATAGTATACAATTCTCGAGTCGCGATATTTGTTGCCAAAATTCTTTGGAAAAAATGATCTTAATAGGTCAATATCTAATTTTCATATGTTAAGGGAAATCAAACATGTTTTATTTATGATTGACTATTGAAAAAACCTAATTTTTGCGTATTTTTAACTATAGTAAATAATTTATATGATATAAACTTGCCAGTGTAAACTAAAATTCACAAATTATAAAGAGCTTTCATATATATATTATACCTACTATATTTTTTATTGTTTTTCAAATAAGTGTTACTAAGGCATTTTGTGCCACCACGACACTATACAATCAGCTAACTGCCAAGGTATTTCAAACCAATACAACTAGGAAACTTTCAAAAGAAGTCTACTTATAATAAGATCAGCAGCACACCCGCGACTCAGCAGAGGCTCGGAGTTTCCATGGGCGGTGGATCACTTAAACTATGTGGCCCGCCAGCTCCTATGCCTCTATATTTTCATATTTTCACTAAGAGACAAACTACCTGGATTATATATTCCTTCTTCGTCGATTTTTTTGAATGTGTTCCCGTGAAGGTCCAATTCGCTAATGTTCTTCAGTTTTTTCATTTTCACGTTTTGAACTAACTTTGCTATGTCCACTCCAGCGACACTACGCAGGTCCTCTCTTTCATCTGTTTTTAATTTAATTTTAATAGAAATACTAATAAAAATTATATTAGGTTAGTACCACAATCAGTATATACTCAACAATTTGTGCTAACTTCTCTATATATATCTCGTAAAACCTTAGTTTAAAACCATTTTCAAGACTTTTACTTAAACGAAATTACAAATTAAAAAAAAAACGTAAATATTGTAAACTAATCAAAATTAACACAGCGAGCGAAATATTAATTATTTAATTTAAAAATTAATATCTTTTTGTTTTATTTTTTCTTTTGAAATAATTTTTTTAACTACTAATCCCCTCTAAATAGATTTACTTGAAACGATAACTTACACAGCCTGTCACTCTCCCAAATGCGTGACAGAACATTTTAAAATAAAAAATAACGCAGCTTAGAGGAAATTGACTTTTGGATACAGATTATATTCGAAAAGTTAATAGACAATTGTTTTCAAACACAAAAACATTATAAATAATGTTTTTTTTAAACCAACATTAAATATTTACCAAATTAATGTTTAAAATTGTTGAGGAATTAAAATAAAAACAAATACGGTTTGGTTAAGTTAGGTTAATATTAATTTAATATTAATATTAGTTTAGTTAGGTTAATAAATTACATTTTAGATAGAATACCAAAAAAGAAAGTAAGTAAAGTTCATTAGTAATATACACAAATATACAAACCAAATATTAAACATTGCTTTATAATATACACTTAAAAATGAAAATATTTTAAAAAATGGATTAATAATTAACTTAAATTAACATAAAATTAGTAATACCATATAGGCTCTCCAATCAAATGTAAAAAAAATTTAAATTTCAAATACTATTAACTTTGTACATGAATTTCTGGTTTTAATTTTTTTTTAAATGATATAACGGACTACGGGGCACACCTACAGATGATAAAAGTATTTTGTGGTAATACTGGTAAGAAATATATAATTTTAACAATTAATTTTACATTAACGACAAGCTATGTTTGCTCGTGAGAGAGCCATTCTGATGAATATGTTGACGCGCTAATTGGACCGGCTGGTCCGAAGTGATACCACGGGCTCACAGAATACTCCGCGTCAAACGGTACTTCACCAGAGTGAGTGAGGACATCGGAGGCCCTTAAAAGTGCTGCTTAAGCGGTTTTTAAAGCCAGCAACACAACCAAAGAGCGGACTGTGGCGTGGTTGTTCATGAGCGGTAGTGCTCTTTTACTATCAGGGATAAATTTTTGTAAAGTCACTATAATTATTTTGAGAAATTGGCCTTCAATAAGCTGATATACTACCAATACTTGTGCCGTTGTCTGCTATACAATAAAGAAATTAATAATAAAAGTAATAAAATAGGAGGAGAGGATGTAGATATAAACTTGATTCAAGAGATCCGTGTTAGACAAACAAAATAGGCAAGCATTATAAATGTGGGCATGCATAAAAACGGTGCTTCAATTCTTTAAACGTGGACGTTCACAATTTCGCCGCTCCACCAAGTATTTTAGAATTTCAGTCTCGTACCCAATATTAACAGATCTTCTATTCGACGGATGGAGGTATAAGACTCCAGTAACATTGATAAGCTTTGAGGCAACATGATAGCAACCGAACCTTGGAGTATGTTGAACATTTGTGCCAACGGGAATGCCTGCAAAGTCATTATTGCTTTTACAACTGTGGAGCGGTTGGTAATGTCTCTTGCGTGGTACGACGTACGTTGGTTCATTCGACGGCAGATGTCCGGATTCCTTAGCAAGCATAATCACGACCCACTTCAGTGTTAGCTGGACGCATGTACCTTGGTTGGAGAAATATTGTCACAGCCGGCAGACATTTTTGCCGCCCTTCCTACCTACGCCGCCTACTATATCATCATCTGCCTATTGAGTCCACTGCTGGACATAGGTCTCCTTCAAAGTCGCCCACCTATTGCGATCTTGAGCGATCTGGATCCAGAGCTTTACTACATAATACAATATAATTCTAGAGAAGTTTGCGCCATATTATGTTTTATTACAGGTTATATTTGAAATAGATTGGGAAAAAGTGTAAAATGACAACTGATGATATATAAATAAAACTTTTAATTGCAATTGTAAAAGTAATTAACAAAAACTAAAGAGCAAATTAAGTGATTCCCGAATTCGTTACAGAATAAATGCTGATTTGTAATTGTCATAGAAGTAGGGTGAGCCAAATATTTTTTTTAATTCCGCTCCTTTTTGATATGCTATTAATGAAAACTAAATATTGGAACGAGATAGTATGAACTCAAATGTAACTAAATACATTGATAGAAAACAAAAGAAACCTATATGCCAAGTGCAAATCGCAACATCTCGGGTATAAGTGGTGATTTCTCCAGTGGAAGAGCCATGCTGAAGCATATGCTGACCCACTAATTGGACCGGCTCGTCCGAAATGATACCACGGATCAACTCCAGTACTCGGAAAGGCGCTGCTGCCCATCCTCCAGTGCCCTTTAGCCGCCTCTTACAACATCTCACTATGAAGGCTGGGAGTGGTACTATACCGATCCGGTAACCACACCAAAGTTTCTGTTATTTACATTTAATATCTCTCCAAACACGTACGCACAGCTAACAAAACTGAGATAGGGACAAAGTCCTCGAATTTTCCTTATTTGCGCTACGAAGAATCCACCATCTATAGCGATATTATAAAGCATAATCCTAGAATTGAACCGCTGCGACATGCAATTGCATTAAAAAAAGCAGATTTCTAGAAGGAATTAATGTTATTACTAGAGTCGTGGTAATATATCGGACTCTTGTATGCTAAAGCAGTTCATGCGATATCCTGAATATAATTGGAGGCGTGGCACCTCACGTACCCAGAAGCATGAACGCTTCAAGACGTTGAATTGATATCAGCGCTTCGGCCAAGAATGATACAGCGTTTGACATAATGATTGATAGAGTTCCTTGTAGTGTATTGTAGAATTGTGCCAGAGGAAACACCTGGAATTAGATCATCCTTTCACTTACCAATCGTAATCCGAGTCTGCTAAACACAGGTTTTAAATGTAAAAAGATAGAATACAAGTCCTTTTGAACTAGCCAATAGCTTTATAAATAAACAATTGTAAATTTGGCGATAAAAAAATTAAACTCTATGAGTTTTTTGTTGGTTATTCTCGTAAAGGTATACCGAACCTACCTAAATTGACTTGCAATGCCTCTTATGGACCCTATTTGAATAAACGCATTGATTATTTGAGATATAAAATACAGTTTCAATTATAATGTAATTAAAATAAACCGTGAAGTCCGCTTCCTGTAGATTTATTTCCAAACCAATATGAAATGAGAATCATAAAAATAGCGTACCTATCCTTTAGGAGCCGACAACGCATCTGTGGCCCTGAAACGCATGGGGTGTCCATGGGCGGAAGACTGTTCATCACAGATGAGCCGCCTGCTAGTTTGTCATCATTTCCATAAAAATCGCTTTCCGCTGTCTATTCCTGTATGATTGATGAAAACCACGCAAAGAAATTTCATGCGGTGTTTTTAATAAAGAAGAAGGTTTAACCACCCTGGGTGCGATGCCGGCTTTTAGCAGATACGCTCTTTTTTAACATTGCTTTAATTTTAAAATTGTCTTTAAAACATGTGTAAAATGTTGTAAAAATGAGAATTTTATACTTACAATGTCAGCAGTAACTTGGAAACCGAATAAGGAGTATGAGAGAAGAGTTATGTAGAGAGTCAGTCGTTCGGTGAAAACCATAAAGCTGAGGTAGACACCGCGAAGATAGGATGCAGAGGTGATGCAGTTGATCTCGTTCTTTCGGGCCAGAGCTACCACCTGCTCGAACGGTTTCTCCCAGGCGTACATTTTGATCACCTAAGTCCAAAGAATTGTTTTTACCAACATAAATCACTTCGAAAGAGAGAAATTCATACCATGTTTTATTTAGAAAATTAATTTATTATAAGTAGCAAGCTAAAACAAAAATTATTGACAAATATAATAATTGTTTTATGGTATAGCGGGTAACGGAACAGGCTTTTTTCTTTATGGTATAGCTGGCAACGGAACAGGCTTTTTTCTTTATGGTAAGAGATCATGGACAACCGCACCACAATCCGGGCTTGTTGTGTCTTTCTTCCATTTCTTTTAATATTAGGCGGTATAATTTCAAGGGCCTCTGATTTCACTCACTCAGTGAAACAGTACCATTAATATGTCATGCTGGTATTCTGTGAGCTAGTGGTAGCCCAATTAGTGCGTCAGCATTTGTTTCTCACATGTCTCTAACATGGGACAGTGTTAAGACACTCGCCCGGCCGCCAAGCGAGTGTCTTAATAGTGTCGCAACCATAGGAAAGCTATGACGCACTATTTAAGCCGGCTCGTGCGAAGTGAATCCATGGGCTCATAGAATACTCTGCGTGAAACACTACTTCTACTGTGTATGAGTCAACGAGGATTAAGGTTTAAGGGGCGTGAAAGCTGACAACACAACCAATGCGTGGCCTGTAGCGTGGTTGTTCATGGGCGGTGATGTTCTCTTACCATAAAGGAGACCCACCGACTCTGTTCTCTACTATATCAAAGAAAAGGCAATCTTTTTGGCTTTTAAATATTTTAAAAATGTAGTACACAATTCATACCTGCATTCCGTTTATAATTTCATCCATAATTCGTACTCTCTCGTCAGTTTTGCACGCGGTCTTCATCCTCAAACGAGCCGCCAGCTTGCTCATGTACGCTGTAAAAAAACATGGTTTTACAACCAGTACGCAGATTTTTTACTGACTTCAAAAGGGTGCCTATGTCCAGCAGTGAACGTCTTACGGCCGAAAAGATGATGATGACGCAGACTTCTATAGTCATGACACTAATATGATATATTTAAAATCATTCAAATCTTCATGGTAAATATTCTATCCCTTTTTCGTTCATATACATTTGCCTGGTTTTATAAACCAATCACGAAGCGAGAGGTTAGGATCGAATTTCGGTCCCAATTAACGAAAATTATATTAAATGTATGATTTATTCGGTCTTTGGAAGACTTATTAGTAGATTCCGGACGGTGACTGATGGTTTCCGGCAAAGGAAAGACACCTGCTCCGTTATACGTACTAGTAATACACTCGAAAAAGATTTTAATATATAAAAAATACGTACATTGAACGGGAATTGTCTGTAACACGATCCCAATGACGCCGACAATGGCTGCGATTCCGATTTTCAAGTAAATAAGGTAGCACACGAGAATCACTTGTAACGGCAGGAGCCAAATGAAATGGGTGTAAATGAATGCATAGTCGAAACGATTCACGTCGTTTGAAAGAAGATTCACGACTTGGCCGGCGGTCGTCTGCGCAAGTGCACCGGAACTCATACGCATCACCTGTGAAACAAAATATCGGGATTTGTATCATATCACCAGTGGGAGAGCCATATTGAAGCATATGATATGCATCGGGCCGGCCCGTTCAGTGATACCACTGGCTCAATGATCTGGTACGATATTTTCACTGTTTGTAGTGAGGACATCGGAGGCTCTACAATTTATACCGCTTAAGCGACAAGACAACTAAAACAGTGACTGTGATGCGATTGTCCATGGGTGGCAGTGATTTCTTACCATATAGGAGACCCACCTGCTGTGGTTGTGTTGCTGACTTTTAACGCCGCTTAAGTGACATTTTAACTCCATAAGCACTCACTATGCGAAACACAGCACATGTACTGTTTCACGCTGAGTATTCTGTGATTTGTGGTATTACATCGGACGAGCCGGCCCATTTAGTACGTCAGCATGGTTCTTCCACGGGTGAAAAAAACTTTCAAACACCCAAACTTAATGTTTCCGTCCCTAATTAATATCATAAATACCTTTCTATAGATCAGTGAGCATGAAGCGATGCGCAATTTCATTCCGAATTGTTGAGTGGAATAGGTGCCGTGGTGATTCAGAAACGCGATTAGGAGTGACATTAAAATGACAGCTGACGCACAGTACACGGCCTGGTCGTAAGTCATAGTTGAGCCGGGTTCCCAATAGGATAGCATCATACTCAATGCAACGGGTTGAAATGGTCTGAAAATAATAAAACACTTAAATAAAATGTACATATATCAGAAGTGAAACATGTTTGACAAACTAATATTTAAATCTTTTATATTTATACAAATCTAAAACTTTTTATTTCCAAGTGGTTTTCCGAGTTTTTGGCGTTTATATTTATGGTGCTTTTTATGGTAAAGCGGCCGTGTTGGCGTCCTATATGGTAAGAGAACACCGCCGCTCATGGACAACCGCGCTATAGTCCGCACATTGGTCGAGTTGCCGGCTTTTTACGCCGGCACTTATTTAAGGGCCTCTGATATCCTCACTCATTCTGCGAAACACAGTACAAGTACTGTTTCATGTTGAGCATTCTGTGAGCCCGTGGTATCACTGTGGACGAGCCAGACCAATTTAATGAGTCAACATATGCATCAGCATGGCTCTCCCATGGGTAAAAATTCAGTTTGGCGTAACTGCCTAGTTTAAAAAAATTGATTTTATATTTTTAATGAATATTTAAATATCTAAATAATTTCTGTATTATAGAAAAAAACTATTATTATATTAACTGTAAATAAATTACAATAAAATGAATTCATATTTATCACACATTACAGAGCTCTTGAACTTTGAGAGCATCATCATAGTCATATAACCTTATAAGATATATAGAAGGAAATGTATAAAACCATTTCCTTATAGTTTAATATAATTTATGTAATGGAAACAAATAAGGAAAAATAAAAAAAGTGAACAAAAGTATTCTCAAATCATAAGAGTTATTATATACTATATTATATATTATTATATACTACGACCCGTGGGAAAGGTATGGTGAAGCATGCTGATGCATAAATCGGGCCAGCTTTTCCGAAGTGATATCACGGACTCACTGAATACTCAGCGTAAAACGGTACTTGTAGTGATTTCGTTGATTGAGTGAAGATGTCGGAGACCCTTGAAATTATACCGCTTAAGCTGCGTAAAAAACCCGCAATCACCAAAGCTCGGACTGTTTCGCGGTAGTCTATGGGCGGCGAATATCTATGGATGGAGGTTTTCTATGGACTGCGGTTGACCATCAAGGAGATCCTTTTCCCGTTTCCGCTATATATTAAAAAGCTTACGAGTAAAACGACACAGGAAGACATTATAATATTGAGGTATAGGAAATATTGTTTGAAATATTACGGAAGTTGTTGTTAGTAATTAGAGTTATAAAGAAGATGCAATATTACTTGAGGAGAAGTGCCTGTATCAGGAACATGATGCCGGAAGGTGCGTAGCTGAGCCAGAACGTCTTGGTCATGGCCCTCAGCAGCGAAGGTTTTCGTCCTTGCTTGTTCGCTAACTCAATCTCTTCTAACCATTTCCTGTGGACAATTTCGAATAGTAAGTAAAATTAAAAATGTCT